>JAPKID020007408.1:0-10282 GCA_026931265.2 Tropidonophis doriae | reverse complement strand
TTTCCTTTCCTTTCCTTTCCTTTCCTTTCCTTTCCTACCCTACCCTACCCTACCCTACCCTACCCTACCCTACCCTATTCCACCCTACCCAACCCTACCCTATCCTATTTGCAATTCACTATTTGATTAATTTTATAGTTTTCTTTAAAACAAATGTACGAAAACAGTTTTTTTACATTATTCAGTATCTTTGGGACAAAATCTGTGACTAAGAGAATGGATTAGATTCGATCCCTAAAATCCAAAAGGAAGATACAAATTATGAACCAAAGTGCATTCCTGAGACAGCTCTCACAAACCTATTTGCAGATAAGAATATATCAGTGTTTCCTGACCTTAGCATGAAGTCCACAAGCCTTAAAGTTACGGAAGTTGAGAAAACCTTCTTTAAATTATATTATTTTAAAATATAGTTTTTTAAAAAACAGTTTTTAAGTTTGGTAATTTGGGCTGCAATATGAATGAAATTTGCGGCACTGACAACTACACAATAAAGATTATTGTGACAAATAATCAACCATCCTGAAAAATGTGATTTTAAACCTGTTCAATAAGTATTACAAATTCAACATACCTGCAAATCTATACCTTTTTCAGGATATATTTCAAAGAATCGAATTTGTCTTATAACCGCTTTTATGTGAGGAAAAAAATCCTTGTTAAATAGTAAATTAATGAATTATAAATAAAAGGTTGTCATTGGCAGACTTTTGTTTTAAATTATCTAAATTTAACAAATGGCTCATTCTACTTTTTATTAGTATATAAAATCATTGCACTCTCCATTTAATAACACAGCTTTTAATCTCATTATCAGAATCATAAAAAAGATTGAAGTAATGGATTCTTTTAAAAATGCAATGTATTTCAGACAAGATAAATGGTTTCTTTTCTCTTTTTTCTTTTTTCTTTTCTTTTCTTCATATTTGCAGGTATGTGTATGAACATATTTATGCATTCTGCAATTCCATATATTCTTTTACCTCCCCCCAAAGAGTCATCTTTTCCAAGTTAGAATGTAGAGTCAACTAAAATTGCATTTTCATATATATATATATATATATAAAACAAAATAGTTTAAATGAAAAGTTCTAGATGTATAAAGCCAAACAGAAAAGTAATTCACATTAATTCAAAACAGAATCTCTATATTGGATTATAGGATGATTGTGTTTACAGATACATTGCCAGAAGGTTTTTTAATTTTGGGGCAATTTCATTGTTCATAGATAGATATATCTCTCCATAGATACATATCTACAAAATTATGTGGTTATGTGTTTTAAATGAGATACAGCTCCTTCCTCCTTAATGTAATATATATGCTTCCATTTTTACGGCCCTCTGCAAAAGCTATGCAAGTTTATAACTATATTTATTCAAAATATCATCATAAGTGAAAGAGGTAAACAACATTACGTTTATATACTATGTATGGGTTTCCATGCATGGCAACTTAGTAACTGCAGCATTTATGATAGCAACTCTTTGATCCTCTGAATTCCTGGATTTCCAGTGTGCTTTTAAAACTGCAGTGTCTTTTGCTTGATAAGCACTGTTAACTTTAGCATGATGTAAACATGTTTTCATCATCTTGAATTAAACAATTTAAGGCGAGGCTTAAATCTTAATGGATTAAATTAGACATGCTCAAAGTCCAGCCCAGGGGCCAATTACGGCCCATTTTCAAATTTCAAGTGGCGCACAGTCCCTTCTCCCCAATGGTCTTTCATAAAATAGTTTAGTCTTTCATAAAATAGTTCAGTTGCATTTAATATTAATGGTTCAAAGAATGTCAGGCTGAATGGTCGGCCCCACACTTTTTCACCTCACCAAATCTGGCCCTCCTTGCAAAAGGTTTGGACATCACTGGATTAAATAGTGATGGTTTGGTACAAATTTCTGGGCCCGTTTAAGCCAAAACAAGTTGTGTTGAATTTAGTAAAATCAAACTTTAAACTTAATCCTAGGTTTGTATGGATAGGTTCATGGTTTTCAAGTGCACTTATAATTGAATATGAACTGAGCTGTACTCCAGTGTTATTGTCATAGAGCTAAGAAATTAGCACTCAATATAAGGCAACACCAATAACTTCACTAGAGCCATGATGGCTCAGTGGTTAGAATGCAGTACTGCAGGCTACTTCTGTTAACTGCCGGCTACCTGTAATTTGCAGTTTGAATCTCACCAGGGTTAAGTTTGACTCAGCTTTCCCATCCTTCTGAGGTGAGTAAAATGAGGACCCAAATTGTTGGGGGCAAGAAGCTGATTCTGTAAACCACTTAGAGAGGGCTGTAAAAAGCACTGTGAAGTGGTATATAAGTCTAAGTGCTATTGCTGTTGCTATAATAGACATGTGGACATTGATGGTGGTCTTTCTCAGTTTTTTCAGAGATATACCACTTTCTCTTTCTTTGATAGAATCCTCCTGTATCTTCCACTGCCCTTCTGTAACAACCACAGTGGAATTTAATTACTATCACAGCAGGGATGACTGATAAAACAACTTGCCAGATGAAACGATTACTAGTTTAGTAATAGAGGAGTAGTTGTTTCTTATTATTATCCATAGGCGTTAAAATTCCTTTTAGAACAATGTTGTATGATTTACTAATAGGAGTCCCATGGTGATCTCAACAGTGAACTTGCATGCAATCTGCTAATGCCTGACCTAAGAATTCCTTGCCAGGTAGTGTACCTTTGGGAAAACGAGTGTATTATCCATACTCTGTTCAAAATATGTCTTACTGGAAAGGTTATATTGTAGGTATCATGACACTAAAAAGTCATATATTAAAGAAAGCATAGATTTCCTTTGATTTTTTTTTTAATAATTGAAAATTTGACGTGCAAAACAACAAGGACCGATTTTTTGCATTCAGTGTAAAATTCTCACTCTGATGAGTTCCAAGGTGGCCATTGGCCACAAAGCGAAATGGCAAGGTATCAAGCTTGTACCTGTAGTCCAACCATGTTATATCAGGATCGTTCATTGTAGCGGAATGATTAGAAAGATGCCCAAAAGACTCATTTAATAGATGAATGGTTGATGTGTTAAATAAAAAGGAAATTATCTTTGGACTAGTGATCATGGAGATGTAATGTTTAAAATATTTAAATGGGCTTCATGCAGAACTTTATATGGAGTTAAAATAGTTAGAGAATTGTGACAAAGTTCTCTGTAACCATTTGTTGGCAAAGCTGACGAAATATATGTTAAGAATAAAATATTTGACTATCAGACTATTTTCAATCTATAGTTCCCATTTGATTTAGCCTTTAAATCAGAACTGAAAAATTGGAGGAAAATTCAGATGGGAAGAATTTTGGAAGCATCCCTTAGCTATTGTGTAGGGCAAAATTCACCCATTTCATCTTTTTCAGATTCTAATCAGGCAAACATAATTGGCAGATGTCTTTCTTATTTCAGTACTCTGCTTTGGCTTTGTAGTTTTCTTGGGGCTTTGTTAATAGCTAGTGCATTAAAAACTTCATTTTATTTTCGAATGTATTAGTTGCTCTTCAGAGAAAGATTCTGCCCAAGGCAGCATATCAATAATATAGAATGGAAACAGGAAAAACAACAACAACGAAAGCTAAGAGGCAGAACTGGCACAGCGAGCAGTAAACTCGTCTGCAATATCTAAAACTAAGTTGAAAAGGTTTTCAGTTGCCTCTTAAATGCCTGCAAGGAAGGCTTTAGCTGGGCTTCTCTGGAGAGTAAATTCTACCAAGAAAACTCAAGGCTGTATTAGTCTCTTCTTATACCATGTTGTGATTCAGCAATGAAGGCATCTGTGCTGATTCCAATCTTTCCTCTATCCATTATCTTAGGAGATGCTTGTCCTCAACTTCTAAAAACTCTAGACATTGTAGCAGATTCATCTGTAGTCAGATTCACCAGATTGGGGAAGGTGATAAAAGTTAGAATCTGTGCAGAAATAGGAGAGGATTTACCGCTGCGGAGAGCAACACCTAAGACATGTCTATTAATATTCTGCAAATGAATCAAAGTCAGCGCCACAAGGTCTCAGCTACTTGTTCAAGTGGAGATTATGTAGTTACCACATTTTGCACCTTACACTTTGTAACCTTTCATTCCCTTTAATTGATTGTCAGCTTCAATAGGACTCTGAATGGGGGGGGGGGAATGCTTTCCCTGAAAGAGAAGGGCTTAGAAGTCCTTCTAAAGTCACAACTACTTCTTCATCGGAGTGTCAAACTCAAGGTCCACAGGGTGCATCCAGCCCAGTGGTGGAATTCAGGCGGTTCATACCTATTCGGGAGAACCGGTTGTTAACTTTCTAAGCAGTTCAGAGAACCGGTTGTTGGAAGAAATCTCCTTTTGTTTCCCCCCCACTTTCTAGGGCTAATCTTGTAATGAATGGAGGCAGGAAGGAAACATTCTGGTGTTGTTTCCAGCCTCATCCTTATTGCCCTGCTTACAGAAACTGCCTCTCCCGTTAACCCTTATGATATTGTCACAGTTAAGGAAAAGCACCCATCAGTGTGAGTGACATTGAATTGGCCACACCTACCCAGTCACATGACCACTGAGGTACATCTACCCAGCTGGTCATTACAGCAGAGAACCGGTTGTTAAATTATTTGAATCCCACCACTGATCCAGCCTATGGGGTGCTTAAATCTGGCCTATGGGACCAGCCTGGAAATAGCAAAGGACTGAGCCGCAGTGCCTCTGGCAACCAAAATGGAGCATGGGGGCGTGCATTCAGCCCCCCCCCCCCCCCCATTTTCACCCTGAGTGGCCTCTTGCAGCACTCTGCTGGCCAAAACAGGGAATGGAGCTCCCCTGAGCCCCATTACGGCCAGCAGGGTTCTGCAGGAGGCCATTTAGGTTGAAAACATGGGCTCTCCATACTCCATTGCTGCAGGAGGCATCTGTCCTATCTCCGCCCCCCCTGCCCCCCCCCCGCTGCTTGGAATGATGATGTGAAAAATAGTAACTAATAGTAGTTGAGAAAGATGCATGTAATAGAATTCTGAAAAAAAATGAGGATGAGAAAAAGACCCTGTAGCACATGTATAGAAAGAACAAGATAGTTGCAAAAAGAAAAAGTATAGCCAAAGAGAGCAAAAGGGTTTAAAAGGAGAGGGAAAATACTGAACTTGGTGGAATTTACAAAAAACGGAAGTGAGCGAAGGGAGCTGAACAGGGCATCTCCAGAGAGTGAATGGAATTAACAAGAGCAATGAAATGATTTGGGATAAAACTGGGGTAAGTGAGAGTTGGAAAGGGAATTTAGGGACTTGAATGAAAATTATAGTGATATAAAGGCTGAGGTGCAGAGGTGGGTGCAGAGGTGGAAATTGGGACTGGGTTGCCGAACTGGTAGGGACGGCAGGCTAGCCATGCCCCTGAACCAGTTCCCTGGATGCTGCTGCCCTTGCCAGCCTGGCTTTGAATCCTTTTTTCATTAATGCGCAACTGAGCATGCACACAAAGCAAACTGGCAGCAACACCGGCAGCAACCCACCCCTGCCAAGGTGGCACATTGGTTAGAATAACGTAGTTGGAAGGGTTATTGGAGGTTTTCTAGTCCAACCCTGTGCTTAGGTAGGAAACCCTACACCACTTCAGATAAATAGTTATCTAATATTTTCTTTAAAACTTCCAGTTTTGGAGCATTTACAACGTCTGGAGGCAAGTTGTTCCACTGATTAATTGTTTTAAGTGTCAGGAAATTTCTCCTTAGTTCTAAATTTCTTCTCTCCTTGATTAGTTTCCACCAATTGCTTCTTGTTCTACTCTCAAGTGCTTTGGAGAATAGTTGGTTAGAATGCAGTACTGCAGGCGAACTCACTGCTCACATCCAGGAGGTCAATATTGAATAGCTCAAGTTTGACTCAGCCTTCCCATCCTTCTGATGTTGGTAAAATGAGCACCCAAATTGTTGGGGGCAAGAAGCTGATTCTGTAAACCACTTAGAGAGGGCTGTAAAAAGCACTGTGAAGTGGTATATAAGTCTAAGTGCTATTGCTGTTGCTATAATAGACATGTGGACATTGATGGTGGTCTTTCTCAGTTTTTTCAGAGATATACCACTTTCTCTTTCTTTGATAGAATCCTCCTGTATCTTCCACTGCCCTTCTGTAACAACCACAGTGGAATTTAATTACTATCACAGCAGGGATGACTGATAAAACAACTTGCCAGATGAAACGATTACTAGTTTAGTAATAGAGGAGTAGTTGTTTCTTATTATTATCCATAGGCGTTAAAATTCCTTTTAGAACAATGTTGTATGATTTACTAATAGGAGTCCCATGGTGATCTCAACAGTGAACTTGCATGCAATCTGCTAATGCCTGACCTAAGAATTCCTTGCCAGGTAGTGTACCTTTGGGAAAACGAGTGTATTATCCATACTCTGTTCAAAATATGTCTTACTGGAAAGGTTATATTGTAGGTATCATGACACTAAAAAGTCATATATTAAAGAAAGCATAGATTTCCTTTGATTTTTTTTTTAATAATTGAAAATTTGACGTGCAAAACAACAAGGACCGATTTTTTGCATTCAGTGTAAAATTCTCACTCTGATGAGTTCCAAGGTGGCCATTGGCCACAAAGCGAAATGGCAAGGTATCAAGCTTGTACCTGTAGTCCAACCATGTTATATCAGGATCGTTCATTGTAGCGGAATGATTAGAAAGATGCCCAAAAGACTCATTTAATAGATGAATGGTTGATGTGTTAAATAAAAAGGAAATTATCTTTGGACTAGTGATCATGGAGATGTAATGTTTAAAATATTTAAATGGGCTTCATGCAGAACTTTATATGGAGTTAAAATAGTTAGAGAATTGTGACAAAGTTCTCTGTAACCATTTGTTGGCAAAGCTGACGAAATATATGTTAAGAATAAAATATTTGACTATCAGACTATTTTCAATCTATAGTTCCCATTTGATTTAGCCTTTAAATCAGAACTGAAAAATTGGAGGAAAATTCAGATGGGAAGAATTTTGGAAGCATCCCTTAGCTATTGTGTAGGGCAAAATTCACCCATTTCATCTTTTTCAGATTCTAATCAGGCAAACATAATTGGCAGATGTCTTTCTTATTTCAGTACTCTGCTTTGGCTTTGTAGTTTTCTTGGGGCTTTGTTAATAGCTAGTGCATTAAAAACTTCATTTTATTTTCGAATGTATTAGTTGCTCTTCAGAGAAAGATTCTGCCCAAGGCAGCATATCAATAATATAGAATGGAAACAGGAAAAACAACAACAACGAAAGCTAAGAGGCAGAACTGGCACAGCGAGCAGTAAACTCGTCTGCAATATCTAAAACTAAGTTGAAAAGGTTTTCAGTTGCCTCTTAAATGCCTGCAAGGAAGGCTTTAGCTGGGCTTCTCTGGAGAGTAAATTCTACCAAGAAAACTCAAGGCTGTATTAGTCTCTTCTTATACCATGTTGTGATTCAGCAATGAAGGCATCTGTGCTGATTCCAATCTTTCCTCTATCCATTATCTTAGGAGATGCTTGTCCTCAACTTCTAAAAACTCTAGACATTGTAGCAGATTCATCTGTAGTCAGATTCACCAGATTGGGGAAGGTGATAAAAGTTAGAATCTGTGCAGAAATAGGAGAGGATTTACCGCTGCGGAGAGCAACACCTAAGACATGTCTATTAATATTCTGCAAATGAATCAAAGTCAGCGCCACAAGGTCTCAGCTACTTGTTCAAGTGGAGATTATGTAGTTACCACATTTTGCACCTTACACTTTGTAACCTTTCATTCCCTTTAATTGATTGTCAGCTTCAATAGGACTCTGAATGGGGGGGGGGGAATGCTTTCCCTGAAAGAGAAGGGCTTAGAAGTCCTTCTAAAGTCACAACTACTTCTTCATCGGAGTGTCAAACTCAAGGTCCACAGGGTGCATCCAGCCCAGTGGTGGAATTCAGGCGGTTCATACCTATTCGGGAGAACCGGTTGTTAACTTTCTAAGCAGTTCAGAGAACCGGTTGTTGGAAGAAATCTCCTTTTGTTTTTTCCCCCACTTTATGGGTTTAATCCTGTAAGGAAGGCAGGAAGGAAACACTCCGGTGTTGTTTCTAGCCTCATCTTTATTGCCCTGCTTACAGAAACTGCCTCTCCAATTAACCCTTATTAAATTGCAACAGCTAAGGCAAAGCACCCATCAACATGAGTGATGTGGAGTTTACCACATCCACCCAGTCACATGACCACCAAGACATGCCTTCCCAGCTGATCATTAGGACAGAGAACTGGTTGTTAAATGATTTGAATCCCAACACTGGTGTAGATTGTCTAAACCAGTCAAGTGCTGTTATTCTCCTAGGTGATGAATTAACCTATGGCATGACATGGTTCATTTAAGGATATTCCCTTAAATTAGAGATGTTCGACATTCTTAATTCTTCAAGTGCTGAAGTTGAAAAAGCCCATGCAAATGGTCAGGATTAAGCAGATAATCTATATCCTCCTGCTTTTCTTCCTACAATCATAATATTAAACTTATTAACATCTTAATTGAAAATAGGGCTTCTTTTAGAGCAGACTCTAAAAATGGGCTGCTGCTCAGATCAACATAACCACTACTATTACTGGCAATTTAAACCTTACAATCAGAATTGGGACCCGAATTTCTGCTGCTAAGCATGAGAGTTGTTTGAGTCCCTTCGGGGAGAGAGAGCAGTTTATAAATTAAATTATTATTATTCTTATTATTATTATTATTATTATTAATTATTATTATTATTACATTCAAAGTGACAATAAAGCTATCAAGATCACATGAGGTAGTACTACAACTCTATAAAGCCTTAGTAAGACAACACCTAGAATACTGCATCCAGATTTGGTCACCAGACTATAAAAAAGATGTTGAGACTCTAGAAAGAGTGCAGAGAAGAGCAACTAAGATAGGGAACTAGAGGCTAAAACATACAATGAATGATTGCATGAAGTGGGCATGGCTAGTCTAGTAAAGGGAAGGACCAGAGGAGACAGGATAGCAGTCTTCCAATATTTGAGGGGCTGCCACAGAGAGGAGGGGGTGTCAAGCTATTTTCCAAATACCTGAAGGCCAGACAAGGAATAATGGATGGAAAGGAGAGATTCAACCTAGAAATAAGGATAAATGTTCTGACAGTGAGAACATTCAACCAATGGAACAGAAGTTGCCTTTGGAAATTATGGGAGCTTCATCACTGGAGGCTTTCCAGAAGAAACAGGGTCATCTGTCAAAAATGATGTCGATTCTCCTGCTTATGCATGGGATTGGAGTAGATGACCTACAATATCCCTTCCAACTCTATTAATCTGTTAAATCTGTTATTATTTTATTCCATTCTATTCCATTCCATTCCAATTCCTATTCCTATTCCTATTCCTATTCCTATTCTTAGTCTATTCCATATTCTGCTCCAATTCTAATTCTAATTCTATCCTATTCCTATTCCTATTCTTGTCTTCTGCTTGAGCAGAGGGTTGGACTAGAAGACCTTCAAGGTCCCTTCCAAACCCTGTTAATCTGTTTTCAGTCCCGCCAATGACAGGGAAGGGCGAGAGGTGATTTCTGAAAGCAGATAATGTCTCTGAGGAGCTATGTGGCTGTGGAGAGGAAATGAAGGGTCTGATTATTTGGTGAAGCAGAGAATATTAATACATCACTCATATTTAGCCTTAGCTGTCATGAAAGTTCTACCTCACTACGTTCTTCGGCAAAACATCAGAACCTGTTGAGAGTGATAAATATACCACCCAGGTCTGTAGAAAACGAATTTTGATTTACTAGACGAGACTATCTCTAGCTGATTCTCAATACATCAACCTAATTCGGGTCATAGAATGAGAGGTACCCATTGATCAAGAGGTTATTATCCAAATAGTTTCCTTGACTATTGCAGATTTAATGTATAGTTTAAATGCATATTTTAAATCTTATAAGTTGCAATCTTGCTGCTAGAATCAGTAGTCCTTTCGGATCTATCAGGTTGTCAAAAAGGATTTAACTGATTAATCACAGGCCTTTCAAGCAAGTAATAGAGGAATCCATTCAAACTGACTCACTGCTCATTGGTGTCTAAAGTCCCAATGTCAATTCAAGTATTATTGTACGGGAGATATAATATCGCTCCCACTGTCCTAGGATTTCTACTTATTCTGGAACAATATATTTTCTTCCCTTTCAAAGCAAAATAAATAAATAAAACCCATCCTTGCTTTGATATCAGTAGTGCCTTGTTCAAAAAGGAAAGAAAAAGTGAATAAGTAAGAGTGGAAAGATTAAA
>JAPKID020007407.1:0-10282 GCA_026931265.2 Tropidonophis doriae | reverse complement strand
GTACGTGTTTGTGTGTGCAGGTGTAGATCTACACACAGTTTGGTTGGCCATTTAACCAGACTGGGCCACAGCAACACATGGCCGGGAACGGCTAGTGAAAGAATACAAGAAAATAAGTCATTGTCAAAGCTTTGCATCAACGTTTTGTTAGTCATGAGGCAACAAAAATCCCCCTCCTTCCCCAATCTGTGTAAAAACAAAACAAATTATTAAAATGTCTTGTATCCACACTTCAAGAACATACTGTGCATGCTTGTCTCTTTGCAAAATGATTGTAATTGTTGTTATAAAGATGTAGCTGCAAAGTTAACTTTGACTCATCTAAGTTAAATGACTTAGATGATGGAATAGAAGGGGAATTCATCAAATTGGCAGATGACACTAAGCTGTTAGCAATAGTCAACATCCCAGAAGACAAGTTCAGGATCCAAAAGGATCTTGCCAGACTTGAACAATGCACCCTATCCAACAAAATGAAATTTAATGTGGAGAAAAGCAAGGATTTACACTGGGGCAGGAAAAAAACACACAAGTACAAGTACAGATTAGGCGAAATGTGGCTCAAAAATAGTAACTGTGAGAGGGACCTTGGAGACCTGGTAGATGATCACTTAAATATGATTCAACAGTGTGCGGCAGCAGTCAAAAAAGCAAATACAATCCTTGGTTGTACAAACAGAGGCATAGAATCAAAATCACATAAAGTATTAGTACCAGAGGTGGGTTACTGCTGGTTCACCCTGGATTGGGCAAACTGGTAGTAGCAGTGGCAGGAGGCTCCGCCCACCCACCCAGATGCTTCTGTGCATGCACGGTAGTGTCACATGATTGCATGCATGCACGAGTGAACCGGTAGTAAAATAAATTGCAACCCACCACTGATTAGTACCATTTTATAAAGCCTTAGTAGGACCACACCTGAAATACTACATCCACTTTTGGTTACCACATTACAAAAAAAACCCGTTGAGACTTTGGAAAAAGCAGAGAAGAGCAACTAAGATGATTAAAGGCCTGGAGACTAAAACATGAAAAATGGTTGCAGGATTTGGGTTTGGCTAGTCTACAGAAAAGAAGGACCTTGGGGGGACGGGGGACGGGATGACATGATAGCCATATTCCAGTATTTGAGAGATTGCCAAAAAGAGGAGGGGGTCAATTTATTTTCCAAAGAACCAGAGGGAAAGACAAGAAAGAATGGATGGAAAGTAACCAAGGAGAGAAGCAACCTGGAATTAAGGAGAACTTCCTAACAGTGGAGACAATTGACCAGTGGAATAGCTTGCCTTCAGAAGTTGTGGGTGCTTCATCACTGGAGGTGTTTAAGAAGAGACTGGACAGTCATTTGTCTGAAATGGTTGGACTAGAAGACCTCCAAGATCCCTTCCAACTTGATTCTGATTCTAAAAAAAGTGACTGCTCCTCTAATGAATTGAAAAGCTCTTTCCTAATGAATAGATTAAAAGGATTGCATCCTCCCAACAGAAAAGAAAAAGAATAGCTACAGTCTCTTTCCATCCCCAGCCTTCTCTGATGGTCACAAAGCCCTCTGAAGGGAACAGGGAAAGAACACATTTATGGATTCACTCTTGTTCCTTTCCTTTCGGCTCCTGTGCACCTGCAACTCTCTGTTAAGGCAAGGACGATCTTGGCTGCACATTAAAGTAGAATCAGCAGGTCAGAGTGGTCTGCAGCTGCCTGGCTGCAAGAAAAATATGTGAGCAGGTGCTGTAAGGAGGAGGTCAACCCATCTTTCCTCTTTAATCACCGGCAAGACAAATGCTACCACAGTGAAAGGGACAGGATGATCCTAGACTTTCAGTCCATGGGAAAAAAGGCTGCCCACAAGCTTTCCTCGAACTTCAACACTGCAACTGGAAATTTGACTCATTTTCCTGTTGGAATTATCATGACAGCATGAGGACACAGAGATGTGGATTTGAGTTTGGAGTGCTCTAGTTGAAGGAGCAGAACATGTACAGCAGCTTTAGAATTTCTTTTTGTATACCTAGCTTTTTTCCATGGATCCCATTTCCAATGATATGCTCAGACTCCTTAATAATAGACCAGGATTGCTTTGGGTGTCCAGAAATCCTGAACTCACTGGGATCACACAACTCTATCAGTACATATTGCGATTAGCTTGTTTCAGTCTCATGTGGTGGTAGTGGCATGCGAAGACCTTGTTCTGCTGAGAACAATGGAAGGAAGGAGAAGAAGAGGACCAGCAGCAAGTGGGTACAAACTATAATGGTAGTGGGTATGCTGTTGGAGGACTTGAGGGATCAGTTGTCACAGGGAAAGTTTATGTGGTAACTAGGAGTAAAAAATGACTCAATGGCACATAACCAACCAACCAACCAACCAACCAACCAACCAACCAACCAACCAACCAACCAACCTGTAGCCAGGAGCTGGAGGACCAAAATAGCAATAGCAATAGCACTTAGACATATACTGCTTCATAGTGTTTTACAGGCCTCTCTAAGCAGTTTACAGAATCAGCATATTGCTTCCAATGAACTGGGTCCTCATTTACCCAACTTTGAAGGATGGAAGGCTGAGTCAACCTTGAGCTGGTCAGGATCAAACTGCCGACAATGGGCAGAGTCGGACTGCAATACTGCCTTCCAACCACTGTGCCACCCCAGCTCTTGTTTATCTTGCTTTTTCAATTTGAATTGTGAGGTACTTTGGAGAAATGTGAGAAGAAGACATGTGAAAAAGCTTAAAAGCTCCAATTTCAAGTACTAATACCTGTCTACCTGCACACAGACACCCCCCCCCCGAAGCCTATTATTCCTATGCAGGGAGCTGAAGATTTATGAGCCAGGGCAAAGAGTTAATGTGGCTGTTAATAATGATTAAAAAAAAGGGGGGTTGTGAAACATAGAGCAGAAAATCATAAAAACAGAGGCCAGAAAACACACCAACCAGCATTACTCCTCCATAAGTCAGTCTGCCTGTTGTTTCCTTCTGGCTTCATATATTTGTAAGCAAGGATGGGTAAAATTTTGTACTACATGCACAAATATTTTCCTAGAACTCTGCACATTTCAAGCATGGGAATACAAAAGGTGCCTCTCTCCATCCAGTTAAGTACTCTCTACATACATAGTTTGATGACATCTCCCCAATATCTTGGGGAAGTGCCAAGGGATTGGAATTGATCAGTTTTATAGCATTGCAGATCCCTCCTCATTCCCACCTTGAAAGATTAGAATGGCTTGGAAACAAAACTGCATCTTGAGGGCCAAGTTT
The DNA here is from genome assembly GCA_026931265.2 of Tropidonophis doriae. Classification (NCBI taxonomy): domain Eukaryota; kingdom Metazoa; phylum Chordata; class Lepidosauria; order Squamata; family Natricidae; genus Tropidonophis; species Tropidonophis doriae. The sequence goes on along the minus strand of JAPKID020007407.1, from coordinate 7,021 downwards.
ACAAATCTGTCTGAATTATAGTGTGGAATGTGATGTTGCTCTCCATTGAACATAAACATGTGTCGCAGTGTAAGTTTATTTCATTCAGTAGCCTCCAGAGGTTTGGACTACAGTGGTAGCCATGATGATCTTAAGGCAAAAGAAAGCCTGCGGGTGAAGCATGAAGAGTCCTTGCTTACTCCAGGGTTTACTTACCTGCTTATTTTTCTTCTTGCTTGGCTCTAAGATTAGAAATGATCTTTGACAGGTGAATAATGAGCAGGGCTTGGGAGAATTAGTCAATAGGTTCTGCAGCTCTGTGTTGTATTAATTTTTCCAGTGGAAATACCTGTTATGAATTTTCCCCATGCAGCTTGGCTCTCAGAGTGCATGTCTGCTGATAGAGATACAAGTATACTGCACCAAAGCCTAAGAAATGCAAACTTGTTCCGTTTGATCGCCCATCTTCTGCATTCTCCTTTTCCAGACCGCGAACCCAAAGACAATGTATATTCTGCAGGCTGCTTGATGCCTGGCATAATTATACCGTCTTCTTGAAACAATAAACATTTCTTTGGCCTTTGCTAATGCAAAAAGCAACATCAATACGCACGGCTGATTTGACTTGTTACTATTCCTCCTGCTTGCATAAACTTGTATAGGTCACACAGCAGCCCACGTTAAAAGCATGATAGAACAGAGAAACAGGGTGTATTATGGCTGGGAACAGCTTCCACAACCGATCCCTGCTGCCTGTGCCAGTTTGAAAGGGGCAGAAGCTGCAGCCATGGGGATATCGTTGTGGGTGGGCAAACACCCTGCTGCAATTTAAGCAACTAGAAACAATTGCTACTTATTCCTGGCAGGTGACTGGAAAATTACTACTCAGCACTTTGCATAGAGGAAAATAGTCCATTTAAAAAAAAATTCTGCAGCTCTCTTGCTAGTAATCAAACATGGCTTCTTGGTTCTTGCGTAGTCACAGAAGATGGGAACAAAGTGGCACAGGAGGATGGGAAGTAGGGAAGCCATCTCAGGATATATGTTGTAGGGTAAGATATCACATATATAAAGTACTGAAGTAAAAAATAGCTCTGAGGAGAGATTTCTATGAAAGGAAGAACAAATAAACTGTCTACAACGAATTAAAGTAACAAGCTCTTTTTCTATTGCAACCTTTTGGCACGATTTTTCTTTCATTGCATGTTTTTTGAGAATCTCAGGGCCACTTTTGCTGTATCATCTGATGCAATGATAAAAAGAATAGATCTCTGATTGGTATGCTTATGATGGTATCTTTGCGCTTGACAATTCTTAACTGGTCAGAATTCAGAAAATTACGTTTGAGGGTTCTTGGACACTTGGCTGGAATACTGATTTTGAAATGTTAGACTGCATTTTTTTCAATTCTCTATGGATAGCTGTGGAACATTAAGTCAGAAACTTCACACAAAAAGAACAGAAAAAGGGGGATAGTGGGGAGAAAATACACACGAGTGGCACTGTATAAAACAGAATAGCCCATTGTTGTATTTCTTTTTTAGAGAGTAGGGAGCTTGGATGGCTACCACAAATACTGATCAAAATATTCCAATAGATGTTCTTATTTTACCCCAATACTATTTGTTGATTAGCCAAAAATAAAATATATGTTGAGGAGAGAAAGATTACCTTTCTTCTAGATAAATGGTAAATTATCCTTGATGCACGAGGATGTATCAGTTTGTGTGTATGTGTAGCATATTTTCCTGCTTTAATATAGCCATGGTTTCCTTTTATATTTGCTAATCCAACAACAGACACCTTTGTTAAGGAATTCAACATTGACTCCATTTCCTTTCTTTTCCTAAGCTTTGGGCACCAATTATATATTTATTTGATTAAACCTATAATCTCCCCGTTGCTTTAAATGAATAGCACACTGAAAAATTGGTAAAACTGTGCCCTTGAGAAAATGAAGAAGTTTCATTATATTATAGGTTCCAGACAATTGGAACTGTGTAGAATTAGTTTTTATTGCAAATCAGCTTCTCCACAGTTAGGACTTTGAGAGAAAATGTTAAGTATGAGTGAAAATAGGAGCAAACTTCTGCAGTGACCCCACCATTCCAATTATGAGGCTCATTTCCATTCTTGTTCATCAGGCTGTCTATTATAACTAATTGCCTGAGTTCTGGAGGGTCAATGTTACTTTGTTGCTTAGCTCTTTTGAAGAGAATTTCATGAGATGGAGAAGGAGGCTGTATTGGTTGGCTCACCCTTCTATGAAATGTCCATGTAACTGCCTTTCTCCTTATATACTGCAATGGGTGCAAACCTCCCAATCTAATCTGAGACATAAATTGGTACCAAAGGATAAAGCATCCCTTTCATTCTAAACATTAATATAGATTAGGACCTTCATAATAGCTTCTTTTTTAGGACACAAGAATTTGCATGCAATAATGGAATGCTTTTAATCCAGAGTTCCTTGAGATCCATCTGAAACTTAATTGCCACCTATCAGAGGTCATCATAAATATTCCTGCTTGTAACGAAGAAGACCTTATTCTGGAGTAATCCATAATTTAGGAGAAAATCTGTTTTTCCATCAGATGCTTGGCCATTAATTTTATAACTCCTGACTTACATTTTCTAGAACAGGTCAATAAATCAGTTGGAAGGGGAAATTCATTGCAATCCAAGGAAGTTGATCAAAAGGGTTTGCTCTGAAAGAAATCCAAGGTTATAGGATTCCCAGAAATATTGCGTGGCACATTAAGTCTACCATGGGACTCTAGAGATTGACTGGTTTACTCATCAGTCAGAGTTATTTTCTATCTCATATTATTTGCATTACAGGTAGTCCTCAGGTTGCAACCATTTGTTCAGTGACTGCTCAAAGTTGTGATGGCACTGAACAAAAGAAAATTATGACAGGGCCTCCCAGTTTTGGGTATCACTATGATGACACAGTGGTTAGAATGCAGTACCGCAGGTTACTTTTGCTGCTTGCTGGCTGCCTGCAATTTGGCAGTTTAAATCTCACCAGGTTCAAGGTTAACTCAGCCTTCCATCCTTCCAAGGTGGGTAAAATGAGGATCCCGATTGTTGGGGGCAATAGGCTGTCTCTTTAAATGGCTTAGAGAGGGCTATAAAGCACTGGGAAGTGGTATGTAAGTCTAAGTGCTATTGCCATCCCAGTATCCCCATAGTCATGTGATTGCAAGACAGGGGCTTGATGTCTGGCATGCAATTACTATGTCACAACAAGCCACAGTCATATGACTGCAGTTCAAGATATTCCCTGCCAATTTCTCACAAGTAGACAAGCCAGTTGGATGCCGGAAGATTCCATCACATGGCGTCCTTGCTTAGTGATCTTTACTGTTGTTCCTTAATGATGGTAACCAGGATTGCTGAAATTGCCATTGCTAAGCAGTGCAGTCGCATTACACTTTATGACTGCATCCCTAACATTGGAAATTCTGATCCTACTTTCCACCATGACCCAAAGACTGCCTGTGTATACTTTCTTATTAAGCCATGTCTTTGGAGAAGAATGTCTGAGAAGATGAGTATCAGCCTGAGTACTGCCAATATTCCGAGATTGTCCACCTAGATTTTTAAAAATCTAAATCCATTCTGTTCAACAGAAAATGCTGTGCAAACGGCGGATTTGGGGTCTGGATGATGACGGCTGAATGAAAACTTGATTAATGCAAGACAACCAAAGCTTGTAATTTTGTCATGTTGTGATCCAGTTTATAGCAATTCTAGAAGTAGTATTAATGAGCATCCAAAACAAATGCTCTTTGCTTCTGGTTAAAAAAAAGTCAATTTCTCTCTAACTAATGGTAATAACTAAGCAAATACTGTCTTAAGGGAAATGGCTCTATTGCCTTTTCAAAAGGATGAGATGTCAACTTCAGCCTATTAATATAATTATCCTGTGAAGCTAATTTAAGGAGAAAAGTTGAAAAAAGAAAACAGCAGGAGAGACAGTAGGACTGCATTATTAAACCCAAATGAAGAAAGACTTTTTGACCAAAACAGTGCTCTCTTTTGGATACACCACTCCTATCTTCTAGGAAAATTAACGATCAAATAATGACTGTTGTTTCTATCACATCAAAATAAAGAAAGGAGGGAGAAGGAGAGAAAGAGGGAGAAAGAAGAATCTGAAAGCACAAATTAATTTCAACTTATTACAAGTAGAAGCCTTTGATATTGAAACTGGGAAAGAAAAGAGGAGAGGAGATGAAGATGTGATAATAAGGAATAAGAAGTAGAGAAAGTATGGTAACAAATCTAGAGGAAGACCACAATATGAAATATCAGATATGGAACAATCAGTAAACTAAACTATTGAGACAAATTATATGGAGAGAAAAAAAGAAAAATACATTGATGAAATGGTTTGAAACTAGTATAAATAAAAGGAGAAGGAAGCTGAATTTGGGAGTTATTAAATTAAATGGAAGTAATAAGATTATAGAATAAAACTCACAGAGTTGCAAGAGGCTTTGGAAGTTCCTGGTCCAACTATCCTACCTAGGATAGGAATCTTCAATCCATTTAGGTCACAAATTTATCCATTTATTTGAGAATCTCTATTGACTCTATGCTTTCAGGGACCAGACTCTTATATTGTTTAACAGCAGTCTCTGTTAGGAATACCAAAAATGCTTTTTCAAAAGGCAGCTAGGCTTCGTTTTTCTTTCAGTTCTGAACAAGCTTCACAACTGAAAAAAATGATTCAAAAATGATTGAATATATGGATAGTAAGATGTAATCTTTTCATGTGCTTATCCTTTATTTTTAAAATTGTATATGTATGAAGTGTTTTGGGAGGGACACCACCAACGGCAGGGAAGATGACAAAATGTTATTTTCACCTTGCACCTTTTCCCTATAAAAACTTTAAAAACCAATAAAATTCTTTAAAAAAAAGAAGAAGCTTCTTGGATGAGAAGTGAAACATTTTCAAGGAAAAACAAAATCCAATTGCCTTTTGCAAAAATACCTTTGGGACAGTGGTGGGTTGCAATTTATTTTACTACCAGTTTGCTTGTGCATACGTGCACTTGCACGCTTGCATGCTTGCATCCAGGTGGGTGGGCAGAGCCTCCCAGTGCCGCCACAACCGGTTCACCTGATCCAGAGTGAACTAGCAACAACCCATCTCTGGTTTTGGGGACAATCATGACCTAGATAACTGAGAATCTCCATAGATCAGTGGTCTCAAACTTCCAAATACAGTTCCTCGTGTTGTGATGACCCCCAACCATAAAATTATGGGAACAATGGTTCCTAAGACCATTGAAAATATGTGTTTTCCGATGGTCCTAGGCGACCCCTGTGAAAGGGTCATTTGACCCCCAAAGGGGTCCTGACCCACAGGTTAAGAACTGCTGCCATAGACACTCTCTGTTAGGAAATACCTCCCATTTTGAATTTGGATCTCCTCTTATAAAATTCCCACTTCCTAAGTACTACCTTCAGTACTCTGGAGAATACATCCCCACCCTCTTCCCTGTGGGCAACCTTAGTTGGAAGACTGCTCTCATGTTTCTCTTATCTGATTTTTAAAAAGTTAAATTTACTGAATGCCTTTAAAAGGTCTTCATTGGCTTTAGTGGATGGCCCCTTAGCACCTTTATTCTTCTCAGTACTATTTTCAACTCCTAAGCATCTTTTTATATTATGATAACCAGATGTGATTTCACCTCTGTATATCTCTGTTGATGCAGCCCAGAATTGCATTAGCTCTTTTGGCAGCTGCAGTCCATTAAGAGTAAACTCATGCTTACTCTTGCTATATCAGTACTCACATCAGTAGTATTGATTAGCCAGATAAGACATATTATATTTGGGCATTTTTTTTTCAAGTGCAGGACCCTAAATTTCTTGCTATTGAATAATATTCTGTTGATTCTTTAATGTTATTTAGCATTCTGTTAAAGATTATCAATGTTTTTTAAACCTTAGGCCAGCTTAACCAAAAATAAAGCATATGAATAGGAGGGAAAAATAGATTAAAAAAAAAAAAACCACACTCAAATGTAAAGAAGTGATATCTGCTTTGATACAATAAAAATAATGTGAAAAAGGTGATTATAAAAGCATAAGACAAGGGAAAAACAAAAGATTAGATAAGAAAGTGTAACTCAATTTGGTGTGGTGGTTAATGTGCTGGGGTAGATATCAGGAGACAGTTCTGTTGGCCTTGCGTCAGTCACTCAGTCCAACTTACCTCACAGGGTTGTTGTTGTGGAGAAAATAAGAGGAGGAAGGAGTATTATGTATGTTCATGGCCTTGAGTTATTTATAAAAATAATAAAGGCGGGACAAAAAAAATCTAATAAATATATGAATAAAAAATGAGACCATATAAAAGTTTAGTGAAAATGAAAATAAGAATTGATTGGATTTAAAGAAAGAAGATCTAAAACAAGTGAGGAATTTAAAATACTAAAGAAATGAATGTAAGAAAGTAATTAAAAAATGAAAGATAAAGCTATCTAGTTTGAGGGGAAAATTGTACCTAGCAATTTCCCCCCATGGAAGTGCAGCAACAGTATTAATAGAAGACATACAACAGTATCAATCAATATCTTTTTTTTAAAACATTCAAAAAGTTTTATTGGTTTTTACAATTTTTTCTAAGGGAAAGGGTACATAAGGTAAGTAAGAAATATTTTGAAGGCATCCATATCGGGGGTGCAGACCACTCCCAAGGCTTCATACAAAAAATTAATTATTTTTCCATTTAAGGCGGCATGAGTTACATACATATCATTTCATAAACTTCGTGCATTCTGTACATTATTTCAGCAAGGCTTCCGAGCATAGACAAAGAGAAAAAGAGTTACAGCATTTTTTTTCCCACATGATCTGAGCCTTAATTACTATATTCCCATCCTCCCTCCCACCAGTAGGCGGTCCCAGGGCCCCTCCCCTTCCCTCCTTTACCTCCTCCTGGATCAGGGCATATTGTTTTTACCAGAAACAAGACTAAAGCCTCTGTGTTTAATTTAATTTTAACTCTTCGCCCCTCCCA
>JAPKID020007406.1:0-10282 GCA_026931265.2 Tropidonophis doriae | reverse complement strand
ATAGAATAGAATAGAATAGAATAGAATAGAATAGAATAGAATAGAATAGAATAGAATAGAATAGAATTCTTTATTGCCCAATGGTGATTGGACACAAGGAATTTGTCTTTGGTGCAAATGCTCTCAGTGTACATTAAAAAAAAATCATCAAGAATAATAAAATACAACACTTAACGATAGTCACAGGTTACCATGTAAGCAATCAAATCATACTAGGAAACAAATAAAACAATATAAATCATAGAGATACAAGCAACAAGGTTGCAAGGTCTTAAGGTAATAGAAATAGGTAATAGGAAGGATGAGGAGAAGAAGAAGAATGATACAGTCTTAGTAAATAGTTTCACAGTGTTGAGGGAATTATTTGTGTAGTAGAGCAATTACGTTCGGGGAAAAACTGTTCTTGTATCTAGTTGTTCTGATGTGCAGAGCCCAATAGTGTCATTATAATTGAAAAGTTGAAACAATTTATGTCCAGGATGTGAGGGGTCTGTAGATATTTTCACAGTGTGTGTGTATATATATACTAGCTGATGAGAGCTAAATAGCTTGAAATAGATCTGAACTAGTCTCCCTTTATTTATTGATCAGCACAAATGTAACACACACATACACACACATATGCATATAATTATTTATTTTTAAGGGGTGCGAGAATATATCAGAAGTGTTCTAAGGGCGTGGTGTATAGCAAAGGTTGGAAGCCCCTAGAGAGAGAGATTGTACAAATGAACAAGAACTTCTGCAAGCTTTTTACAAGTATGTCCACAATATATTCAAACACTCCTAATATGCTAAAAAGGGGATTTCTGTTCAAACCTTATATGTGATCTTATTATCGCATAACACAATATATGAGCCCAATGTATACTTATTTAATTGATAATGGTGTTTAAGGAAGGAACAACTTTATCTGTTTATCCAGCTGCTGATTATTCAATGCAATCCCACACTGGGAAAAATCATGAATGAGACCAGCAAAACCATTTTTTGTTCTTTTATAGCACAGATGAAATATATTTTGCAACTTTATTTATTTATTTTTGTCTAAGTCTTTGCTACTGACTTTTCCTGAATTGTTAGCATTGTGGATTGAGCAAAACTAGGCTAGTTTTTCCTAGATGTGCTGTGCAGAGAGCGTCAAGAGAATGAATGAAAAACAAGAAAAACAGCAACCTCCCATCGTATGTATCCACCTATCTCCTGTCCAATGGTTTGAAATATTACAACCCCCACAGTTGAAGAAAAATGGAAAAAGAGAGCTTCATTTAACATGAATGCTCAAAATAGTCAGTGAGAAAAGCTGAGTTTTGTTTAGAAGGGAATTGTTTTCATGATGTTCAAAGTAACTTCAAGAAAAAGAGAGAAGAAGTCAGAAGTTATTGGCTTCAGGGGAAAGAAGAAAGAATTTTCCCTCTGGGCATTTATAACTCAATGTCTCACAAACGACAACGGCTCTTTTTGATGATTTACAGATTGTACAGCCATAACTCCAGATTTATTGACCATGAGATAGAAGTTATTGCCAAGTGAAATAAAAAACCACAAGCTTTTAAGGGGATGGTTTATAAGTTATTCAGAATTCAGATATATAAATAGAAGTGAACAGGTCAGACGTTAATAAAATGGTGCTTTTCCTGAGAATTTAGCTTATCTAAACAAGATAAGAAGAAGCAAAGATTTGGAGAAGAAAGTATGACAGAAGTACTGATCAAGAAAGAATAGCCAACCAAATTAATCTGGAGGAGAAAAGGATTTTGAAGGATTATTTTCACTGGGGTGGAGGGCTTAGGGATTGAACACTGGAAATATGTAAAAGTGAATTAGGAGAAAGTTCTCCAACCACAATGGTTGTCACACAGAGGTGAGTTGCTCCCAGTTCGGCCTGAATCAAGTGAACCGGGAGTGGTGGCAGTGGGAGACTCTGTCCACCCATCCAGACACTTCTGCAAATGCGCAGAAGCATCACGCCCATGTGCAGAAGCATTGCACACATGTGCCGAACTGTCACACATGTGCGAGTGCATGTGTGCCAACGAGCGAACTGGTAGTAAAAAAAAAATGGAAACCCACCACTTTGTCGCAGCTATTAATGCCTTATTGAGGTTTTTTCAATATGTTCTTCAAGTTCTCCAGTTCTTCAATGATACTCTCAGGTGACTACTTACCATCCAGTGGTGGGTTCCTACTGGTTTGGAGCGGTTTGGCCAAACTGGTAGTAGCTTGGCGGCCTGGGTCACTGGAACTGTCAACGACCCGGGCCTGCCATGCCCCTGAACCAGTTCTGATGGTGTCATAGACACTGCCATCTTGTTTTATGCTTCTGCGCATGCGCAGACCAATTTTAGTTGTACTTGTATGTGTGCACAGCATGCAACAGGCACACACAAAGCACATGCGCATGTGGGGCAGATCCCTGAGAAAACTGGCAGTAGTCTCTGCGGAACCCACACCGGTTACCATCAGACAATAGTTGTCCAAGACTATCAGATATCACACCTGCTCCCACAAAGAAGTATGAACTACCTCCTAGACCCAGATAGTCACAATCTACCGACCACCCACCAACAGCCTAAAGGACCCAAGAAGGACATGGTAGAAATGCCCATGTAGATCATGCTAGAGAACACTCCAAAAGAGTTCACAGGTTTAAAAAACTCCTCCCAAATAATATTACAAATCATCGACACAATGAGGCACATAAGTATGAGCCCTTGACTGCTGTAGTTACTGTGGTAGGCTCTAACTTGAGTTCTCTTGCTTGGTCAGATTTTTTTTCCCCTTTCACTTTCCTTCACTGGTACAGTATACCAGGTGTCATCTTTGCCCCTTCATCTCCAGCAGTTTTGAGTGAATCCAGGAGTTCCCTAGGAATGGTCAATAGAGAAAATATCCTGGTTGCCTCTCAGGGTCAAGTCCCTACCATGTTCCTAATGAACCACCTGTTGAGTTGTTGGAAAACTTTTCAAGCACTCTGGGGAATTCGTCTGGATATATATTCCTCGGCACCTGGGGGAAGTTGATTATCTAGGCCCGTGCCAGTCTGGAGGACCAGGTGGTGGTCATGGCCAGGAGGGCTTTTTACCAGGTCCGCCTGGTCCCCCAATTGTCACCCTTACTCAACCGGGAGGCCCTTCGCACAGTCACTCAAGCACTCGTGACTTCCCAACTGGATTATTGCAACGCTTTCTACATGGGGCTCCCCTTGAGATGCACTCAGAGGTTACAGTTGGTACAGAATGCGGCCGCGCGGGTGATCATGGGTGCCTCTAGGCACTCCCATATAACACCACTCCTGCGCGAGCTGCACTGGCTGCCTGTGACCTTCCGGGTGCGTTACAAGGTCTTGATGACCATCTTCAAGGTGCTCCATGGCACAGGGCCTAGCTATCTTCGAGACCGGCTGCTGCCCCATACATCCCTACGACCTATTCGCTCTCACAGAGAGGGGCTGCTCCGGGTGCCGTCAACCAGGCAATGCCGGTTGGCGACGCCCAGGGGAAGGGCCTTCTCTGTGATGGGCCCAACCCTCTGGAACGACCTACCTCCCGAACTCCGTGTCATCTCGGATCTTCGCCTGTTCCGCCAGCATTTAAAAACGTATTTTTTCCATCAAGCCGGCCTAGCATGAGCATGATCTTCCTCGACATTATACTTCTGGTAGTTTTTTAGTCTTAATCAGGGGTTTTAATAATTGGTTTTAGCACAGGGGGGGTATCATTTAATTTGATTTTAATGAATCGGTATTTATTATATTTATTTTAATTTCCCTATGTGCCGCCCCGAGTCCCTTTGTGTGGAGATGGGTGCGGGTTATAAATATGAATAAATAAATAAATCATGGTCTAGAATGCTTCAGAAAGTCATAGGAGCTCTTAGTCTGCTGGAGTTATTATCATGTAATGCACCATTGGCTTTAAATACCTGTAAAGGAGGCAGGAAAATCTTGACACATGTCACATCATAAATATACTCCTAGATATATTGGAAGGGAAGAGAAGGCTGTATTAGCAGGCTGGAGGTTAAAACATATGAAGAACGGTTGCAGGAGTTGGGTATGTCCAGTTGAATGAAAAGTGAGGACATGATAGCCATGTTCCAATAGCTGAGAGGGCAACTCAAAGAACAGAATGTCAACCTATTTTCCAAAGCACCAGAAAGCAAGTCAAGAACCAATAGATATAAAATAAATAAATAAAGGAGAGAAGCAACCTAGAACTAGAGAAAATTCCTAACAGTGAGAACAATTAACCAGTGGAACAGCTTGCCTTCAGAAATCCTGGATGCCGCATCACTATAGACTTTTCAGATGAGATTGGACATCTTTTTCTCTGGAGTGGTCCAGAATCTCATGCTTGAGCAGAGAGTTGGACTAAAAGACCTCCAAAATCCCTTCCAACTCTGCTATTCTATTATCGTAAGAACCCCTTTTTCATGGATAAGTCAACAATTCTCAAATTACATTTTAGTTCATGTCCTGGATCATGTGATTTAACGTGAAGAATGTCATCAAGTTGTATTCTTATTTGCTGATAACTGCTATTGCTTCACTTCCAGGCAGGTGCATAGAGGTTAAAATTGGATATTGTCAGAAAACCTGACACAGGTAGCACTATCAGTGTCAAATGGATTTGACAAAATAAAAATAAAAAAATCATTTTATCAGCCTGAACTGACAGTTTTGCTATTTGCTGATGTTTGGAATACTGATTGAAGTTGCCCCAGAACGTTAAAATGCAATTTTTTAAATCACAGTTTTTAACATTTAATAAAAAATTAAAGGTTTTTATAAAAATTAACATCTATGTCTTTACACTTTATGTATAGGTGTGGATTATAAAGTATAATTTAGGCTTTAATGCTACAATAGAGCCAAGAAATTCTTTTGTCCAAATTATATTTAAAATAAATCATGATGTAGCACAATATGTGAATCTAAATTATGTTAACTTTTTTAAAATCAGGATTAGGCAATGGTTATTTCTGATCTTTGAAAGGTTTTAATAAAATTGTTCAATTTTACTCCCTACATGGGAGATTTTATATTGAATTTTCTTCTTTCAATTTTAAAGTTCAAGAGGCTATTTTTCTGGATGACTGACCTTGCCATAATTTGAACCATCAATGTAATTTGTATGTATAATGCATACGGATGTCCATATGGGACACATGAAGAAAACACACTTTCCTGTAAAAGAAGAAAATCTAAAAAAAAAACATTTTAAAATAACAAAGGAATCACTAAATGCAGTTTAAAGGGATCAAGGTTACTGTTTTTCATCTCTTAAATCGTGTAAAGCATTGTTGTGGGTGTAATGTTGTAAGGAAAAGATAGATCAATTTTATCTCCAAAAGAAGATAAAATTCCATAGTCTGGAAATGATTATTCTGTTTTACGGCTGTAATCGCTATAAATCACTCTTAAATAATTGCCATCGCTGGTCTAATGTAGAGAAAAAAGAGCAGCTGGCTAGAGAATGTGTGATTAGTAGCCTCTTGCAAATAGCATGGTTCACTGTTTATAGCTTGGTCTTTTTAACTTAGTGACTCAAGTCAGGTCCTAAAGGGAAAACAAGAAGAGAAAGTTGTGAGTCTTGAGCTGTAGATCTGGATCAGGGGTGGGTTCCATCCAGCACTGCTGCCAGTTCACTCATGTGCAGGCATTCGTAGAACTAAAAAACAAGATGGTGATGCCATCAGTGCCATCCGGCGAACCCGTTTGGGGGGGGGGGTGGCAGGCCTGAGTCACTGTCGATTTGGCCAAACCGGTCTGAACTGTTTGGAACCCACCACTGATCTGGATTCATAAAAGTTCATGAGATGATGAGGGAAGTATCTCAGTTGCAAGTAATCCTGAGGAAGGTTGGAGACGAGTCATACATTCTGAAGAGTAGGATGGCTTCTCCAGATGCTGCCTCATTACTTTGCAACAAAGTTCTCACCAGCTTTTAATCACTACTTCTTCCTTCCAGCAATCTTAGTTGTCTCTATTCTTTTGGATACAGGAAAGGAACAGTTTCCAGGAGCTAATCCAATGTTGTCCTCTTTAGAAAGGATGACCATTTTAAGATCTTCTCTAATGTCACTGTCTCCTGAAAGTCCTGAAGAGATACTAATTGCTCCTCATCAACACATCTGATAAAGAGGCAAAGCCTTCTGCAACTGATTAGTAGGATCATGACTTCATTTTAACCTATTTGCCAGTAGGAGAGGCTTACAATCTTCTTATATGACATTTCCTTTTGTTTCCCCCCATTCTATTTCTATTTCCTTTTTTCTACAAAATTAGCCTCTTTCGCTGAATCACTTGATTGTTTCCGATGAACTGCAGCCAAAATTATTAGGATATCAGAGTATCCTCTAAGGAAAGCACAGCATCTGGAATCCTTCAATTTGGAGGAACACATGTAAGGGAAAATCATAATCTAGATCAGGGATAGTCGACCTTTTTATATCTGCCACCCACTTTTGTATCTCTGTTAGTAGTAAAATTTTCTAACCGCCCACCAGTTCCACAGTAAGGGTGATTTATAAAGTAGGGAAGTCAATAAAATTTAAAAAAGGAAAGTGCTTCAGTATCGGACAAAACTCCTACCGCCCACCATGAAAGCTGGAACACCCACTAGTGGGCAGTAGGGACCAGGTTGACTACCACTGGTCTATTGTGACATTCAAAGAAAGTCCAGCCCCATTCTCTTGGCCCAACCCTCCACACACCATTTTGATTGTAGGGAAACTAGGAGAATTGAGCATTAGATGTGACGCTGGGCATATATGACCTTCCCAACGTTGCTAATCACAAACCTCAACCCTCCCCAACCCTCCCCACACATACACACACTGTTGACCATTCTTCTAAAATCCAATACTATACTCCAACTTCCACCTGGTAAAAGTCACTACAGATTTTCTATTGCATGTTATGATTCCTACTCGAAAAACAAACAAGACCATGCTGACCTATGGAGGACAAGTTCAGGACAGTTGTTTTCTCCCTTAATTGATGCCCTTCAACTTCCAAACATGCCCAAATGAAGAAGAAGTAGGAAAAACGATTGATCCTATCACTCTGGAGACCAAAGAAAGGTTGCCACCTGGAAACTTATCTAGAAATATATCTCAAATATATCAAATCATTCCTTGGGATTTACATATAAAGGTAGGTGTACATTGCATTCTTCGTCTCTAAGTTTAAGTCGGAAACATAGACCTGGATCATAAAAATCTCTTTAAACACTGCCATGTTCTTTGTTTGCTTCTTACATCGTTCTTTTTCATCTTTCTGTTTATATCAGCACCTTCTGTGTGGAAAGAACCAGTGAAGAAATTGTTCTCCTGCCTCCTATTCAGTGCCACAACTGACCACCCATGATAAGGTATACAATTTATTGGATATTAGATTTTGCTAATTAATTCTCTGTCTTAATTTCTCCTGTAGGAATACTATTCATTGTTCCCAGTAAATATACGTAGATATCTCCAGACAAGCGGTTTGCCTGGACTTGATTTGTACATAAATTTGTATATAAATGGATTAAACCTACACAAGTGTGGTGTCTACAGATCTATTGATCAACGTTCACTGGTGGTCTCTTTGAGCTAGTAAGAAACAATAGAAAGGGAATTAGTTTATGTATTTTTAATCCACACACAACAGCTTCCAAGAAGACTCTACCAATCCTGCTTCAATTTGTAATTTACAACTTTACATATCACCTACAAATATTTAAGAACTCTTTGATGGATATCTTTTCATGAAAATAAGGCAGCCTGCCAAATTGGAATTCAGCCACACAGAAACAGGCATATAATTCATGAGTTGTCTTCCGAGAGAATCGGATAGAAAAATATATAATTTAGTAAAGTCACCTAGAAAAAAGTTTATTTGATAAAATTGCATAGGAAAATACTTTGATATTAGAAGGTTGACTCTTTTTTTTTTTTAAAAAAAGGTGTATTTGAAATAGAGGTAAAGGTGGTCCTTGCTTAATGACTGAATAAGCAGTAATGACTGGCCATTGCAGCATTCCTGTAGTCAAATGATCATGATCTGTGTTAGATGTGGCTACTTCAAAATCCAAGAAAGGAAACCCCCAACTCCATTGTCTTAAAGAAAAGATACTTTTACTGGATATGAATTGATAACAACAGAAGTAAGGCAGGATCTGAAGCTGAAGGCGCAAAATTGTACATATCAAAAGTTCACCCCAAACCCTCCCCTCAACAACCCCAAGCTGAATGTCTAAGCTCCAGCCCCGAAGGGTGTCATGTGGGGCGCATCTTCAGGTGGCTTCATCCATCTTGTATGCAGAGACAGTTGACCTTGACCAGGCCTAGACAAGTCCATTCAGCATGCACAGAAGATGGTGAGAACAAAACTGCCTCTTCATCCTGAGACATCTCCTCCAGCACGTTTCCCCTCCCAAATACTGAAACCCCCTTCTCCCCCCCCCCTCATTACTATGGCAGCCGATAGCAATCAAGAGATATAGAGGCTGACAATCTGGGCACTTGACAATTGGCTTACAACCGCAATGCTGTAGCACCCTGAAATCTTGTGACCACCATTGTCAACTTTCACTTGCAGCTTCCAAAAAACAAAGTCAACAGTGAAGCCAGTAGAACATTGCAAATGGTGACTTTGTGATGTCACCAAGGAAGGCAGAGCTCTAAGGGCAGCAAGGGGAAGTGCTTCAACCACCATTGCTAAGCAGCACAGTCACGTGACGTCAAACTTTATGGATTTGTCGCTTAGTGATGGACTCTAGTCCCAATTGCCATCTTTAACAAGGACTACCTGATACAGAACTGCAACTCTAGTGAGAATATTAAGCATATTACCCAATGGTGCATACAAAGCAAGTATTATAATGAAACTGTTTGTAGCATCTATTAGTTCATTTCCTTGTTGGCTATTTCTTAAAGAAATAATTCACGGAAGTCAAAGGGGCTCTTATTTTAGTCTACCAAGCCACAAGAGATGACTAGATGTTACACTTTAGAGAGAGGAGTTTCAATGTCACTATGCACGTATTATCCCAGGCATCATGTGATTAATTGCTGGAGGGTCTTGGTTCTGACTGATCTCCATAGGGGTAGAAAAGGAAAGGCAGAGGCAGAAAACCAGACGGCATAAGGCATTGTCCTTGACTTATTTTCTTGAAATACATTTGCTCACTACAAGAACCATGCATACATAAAGTCATCTCAGTTGAGTTAGTCAAGATTTTACAAAATAACTTTAAAAATAACATTTGGATTGTTTTTGCAAAAGAGTACCTGATTCTTGATTTAAAACTCCTAAACAGTGATTAAGAGATAGGTGAACAATCTCACGGGCAGCCTTCTAAAAGAGGGTGAACAGCCAGCTTGGGTCTCATCCAAGTTGTGCAATCTGTCTGCTTTCCTTGTGTCTGGGCATTAATGAGGGCTGCAGATGTAAGCTTAATGGAAGGAGAATAAAGGTGCTACTTCTAGATATCTTGCAAAAGGGTGTAAAGGAAATAGAGTCACCACTTTATCCTAGAAAAGTTTAATGACTTGATGACAAGCGAACACTTAGCAGGTCTGTTTTTTTTCCCCACCACTACTGGAGGTTTTTGTATGACAACTTCCAGCATATCTCCCTATTGTTATGTTGATTGCAGGTTCTCATAGAATGTTAAGGCTGGAAGGGTTTTTCAATGTCTTTTAGTCCAACCTTGCCTAAGGATAGAGTCCTTATACTTCTTCAAGCTTGATTCAGCGGACAAAGTCCAACTTCTGTGTAGCTCACGGTGAGTTCCACTTCACAGTTCCAGAAGCCTTTGGTTCTATGCAAATGCTTCCAGTTGCTCAGACCCCAGGGCACTGGTTTCATTGTGCAAAGACCAATTCACCAATGGCAGAGAATATTTATAGCTCAGGGTTGAACTGTTGTCTTCTAAGCTTGGTTGTTTACTTGCAGACATTTCATTACCTAACTAGGTAACATCATCAGTGCTAGAAGCTGGCAGGGCTTGCTCTCTATCTGTGTTGATGGGTGTAATCTTGGTGGTTTTTTGATGTACTGTTAGCTTGTTTGTCTAATTTGCAGGTTTATTTTTATTTATTTATTTTTCATACTTATATCACGCACCCATCTCCCACAGAGGGACCCAGAGCGGCGCACAGGAAAATTAAAAACAAATACAAGTACAAAATATAATAAATTACCCTAAAAAAATATTAAACTCAAAACCCTGTGCTAAAACATAATTAAAATCCCACTGATTAAAACTTTAGCAGACTAAAACTCAGTCGG
>JAPKID020007405.1:0-10283 GCA_026931265.2 Tropidonophis doriae | reverse complement strand
CAGTCAGGCTTGGCTCCCCAGCCGGCAGTCAGAAACAGCGCGGCTCCTCAGCTGTTTCTGACTGCCGCGCGTATACTTGGCGTATAGGACGACCCCCGATTTTCGGTTGACTTTTTTGGGTTTCAAATGTCTTATACGCCGGAATATACGGTACATGTGAGTGGGAAAATTGATCTGAGCAATTCTAATGAAGGAATTTGTATAATTATATACTAGCATGGTAGAAAAAAAATTCATTTATACAAATTCATTATACAGATGGAAAAGTCTAGCACCTAAGTATTTATATCCTATCCAAAGAGCATGTCCTCTGTATGTATGTCTGAAAAAAAAGTCAAAGAAAATTACTTAGCTTAAATTTTTTTCAGAAAAAGAACATTCACTGAACTACACAAAGAGGAGTCAGAGAGTAAACTCTTAACCCTCTACCTACACCTTACTGCTCCCTTGTAGTCAGTAGAGCATAATGTGTTAAAAAATCATTGCACCAAATTTCACTCTCTGACACTTTCTTCACTCCATTCAACCAAAGGATATGACCGGGTTTTGGGGGGGGGGAGAGAAGGGGGAAAGAGAATGGGAAGAAAAAAGAATAATTTGGGTTATCATGGGATTCATTTTTCTGATGCAGAACTCACAGCAAAAGAGGAGCTACCAGTGATAGAATAACAGACAAACAATGTTGCATTTATAAAAATTCAGACTCTGAAGAGATGCAAGGTTCGGGGTGGTAGAAGGTCACTGAAGATGAGTCTACCCACAACAACATTCCAAGGGAAAAGATGGCCAGCATTATACTAGCCACAAGAGTTTCAAAATTGAAAGCCAGTTTATCTAGTGGTTAAGGCACTAAGTTACAAATGGAAAAATTATGGTTCTGTCCTTAGTTACTATCTCTCAGCCCAGCCCAATTCACAGAGTTCTTATTGTGGAAGAAATAGAAGGAAGGAGTATTAAGTATGTTCCCCCTCTTGAGTTGTTTATAAAAATAATAAAAGCAAGTTATAAATTAAATAAATAAACAAATAAACAATTATGTACTAACAAAATCCTTTAATTACTTTTAATAATGACTTTTTCTTGTCTTTGGAACCTTTTCTCCATTGGAACTCTGCTAGGCATAGAGACATAGTACCAACGGCATATATTGCTGGCAGGGAGATAATTTCTGTGGCGCAGAGCAAATTGGGCCATAAATTAATTTCCTACATTCTGGTATCTCCTGGAGTCAGAAACAGAAGGGAGGTAGAATCTATTTGTGTACCTTAGCTGAATGCTATTTGCATAGTTAACTGTGCATGGTTGGAAAAAAAATAGAACCAATAGTTTTCTATTTTGAAATAATATGAATAAAGGAGACATTAAATTGTTTAGCAATAAGATTTCCATCCTGTGTTTTTCCCATTCAGTCCTGAGACATTTCTAACCCAATAGTGCACTAAGGCCCTCCACACAAGTTGGAACAAATGTGTTTTGAAGACAACTTCCAAACCCAAAAGATTTCAGTCTGAATTGTATGAGAGAATAACAAGTGGACCTAGAATATAGTATGACATCTAGGAGGAAGATTGGAACCTCTGCACAGATGTGGAAGCACCCAATCCTGAACATTCAAACACGAAAAGAAATAGTTCAGGTTATATAACCAAGGCTTCAGTTGTGGGATTCAAATTTTTTTACTACTGGTTATGTGGGCTTCGCTTGGTGGGCGTGGCATTGTTTGGTGGGCATGACTTGGTGGGTGTGGTAGGGGAAGGATACTGTAAAATCTCCATTACCGTCCCACTCCAGGAGAAGGATACTGCAAAATCTCCATTTCCTCCAATCAGCTGGGACTTGGGGGCGGGGTGGGGGGGCAGAGAATAGTTGGGGATAGAGCCAGTCAGAGGAAGCATTTACCAGTTCTCCAAACTAATCGAAACTTTCACTACCGGTTCTCCAGAACTGATCAGAACCTGCTAAATACCACCTCTAGTATAGTATGCACAGACTATGAAGAATAAAGAAAAGTCTAATGTGTATGGGCATGTGCATTATAGATTGATTTTCCTGAATTTGTAGTTTTGGCTGAATTTATGCAATGTTCAAGGAATAAATATATAGTAATAATAAGAGACATATTGTCTCCCAAATATCTATTGAAAAAATTAATTCAGTCAAGGCAACAATTTTCCAAATGTTGTTGTCAGTTGTATTTTTTTTACAAGGTTAAAGGAGAGGCAAGAGGTTTCCAAGAAGGAAGACTCTATTTGAAGAGATAAAAGTAATGGGAATCTCAGCAGGAAGCTATCATGTTTCATTGGGTTTCAAGATATTGCTGAAAAGTAAATTAGAGTGTACACATAAAAACCTCAAGAAAGAGAATGTGTCTGCTTCTTAGTAAAGTTAGCAGGATGGTAAGACAGCCGGTGAGGAAGAGCAGATATTCTAATTCCTATTTTGTTTTTGGTTCTTATCTTATTGCAAAGAGAAACTACATTCCTAGAGGACCTAAACAGTAGGACAGTTACAATGAGGAAATGTCAATATTAGTTAAGTATGATGATCATTACATCCAAAGGTGCTTTTTCAAAAGGCAAAGGCCAGTTGCCTTTTGAAAAAGCACCCTTGGGACAAATATGACCTGGATCCCTGAAAATATCCATAGATAATTATTAGAAAATACCTGACTACCACGAACCTTTTTAAATCTTAGAGATTGGTCAGATGAATCTGAAAGTATTAAAGGAGCTGTCATTTTGGCATCTTTTCATATGATATCTGAAAAAAACATTTATGTATTTAATACATTTCTGTATCTTCCCAAGTCAGATATATGTGACTCCAAGTGGCTTACAAACTTTAAAAATCTATTATAGAATGCTGCTGTGGTCTAGAGGTGGATCTCTCGCCTCACAATCAGGAGGTTGTGAGTGCAATCCTAGGTAGAGGCAGATGTAAGATCTCCTGCTTGGGCAGGGGTTGGACTAGATGACCTGCAAGGTCCCTTCCAACTCTTGTTAATCTGATTGTAATTGGATATGTAGATCTATGCAAGTTCCCATAGTAGGTCCTCTGGATATTTGGGCTGTACAAATACACAATGCACTTTTTAAAAACCCAATAGTTTTCGATTACTAACAGTTTAATACCTGAGTAGTACTATAAAATCATAATGATAGCTTGCTAAATCTATAAACCATTCAAACTGATATTAGAAGTTTCCAATGTCTTGCTTATGGCTACTTTTTTCATGAATATGAGAAAAGCAAAGCAGAATGTTAACTAACAATACTGTACAGTGGATACCTTGATATTAAGTATTGAATTTAAGACAGAAACCTTGTACAAAAATAATTTGATGTGATTTTCAATCATTTATTAACACTATATTTATCTTTGGATGAAAATTGTAAATGTGCTTTTACATCCACGTTTCTATAGTTAACACTGACATAAATCTTCTTTTCTCCTTAAAAGGTCTAAGTTAGCTAAACATTAGTGTTAACAGTCTCTAATCAATACTGTACAAATATCACTATAAAAATAATACATATATAATAATGTAATGCATTACTTATGCCTTAAGCTACATTCATTATCACAAACTACTTAGCAGCCATTTTAACAAGCTGCAGACTTGTGCTTTATCCAACTGTAGCCCAGCCAGCAGGCACTCTGTTATACTACCTTATTTTTATTGCAGCTGGTCACTATACTGTAATGCTGCCCCCTCCTTTCTTTGCATTATGTATTTTGCATCCTAACCTTGAGAAAGAGATTGTCTCACTAATAGTAAATCTAGGCTTCTGCAGCATTAGTATGTATTAATCACTTACTTATATAGTACTTGTTGCATTAATACTAATATAGAGGTGATGTTTAATTTTTCTATTTTTCTGTTCACATGCAATTTAAAATTGATAGTATTTCCAAAGCAGAATTCAGTTACCGGTATATTCTTCTAGTGAGCTTTATTATACAGGGAATGTGGGAGAACAGTAGAAAAACTTTTGGCCTTATTACTAACATTTTTCCAAATCAATAGCTCATAGGGAGCTTTTACATACAGAGATTAGAATTTATAAACTAACTTAATTCAAATAATCATCTGTTTTTATCAATTCTATCACTTCTATCCCATTGATTGGATTTGGGTAGATCAGGCTAAAGATTCCCGGAATGTTTTCTAGCAAACCAATTAATATCGTTAGTTTTTGTTAATGTAAGTTGCATGTTTGTTGTGTCATTTTGGTTCCACGTTGCAAACCATCTTGAGTTCCAGATAGTAGACAATACAGTTTTATACCAATAAACAAAGGGGATATTACGTGGTAATTCATATACCTTGAAAAAAGACCAGTTCACTCAAATGCGTCATAATAAAATGCTTAGCACTTATGCTTCCAGAGGATAGCTGAAAACAAGTAGTATTACCTCGCTGCAAATAGGCTTTAATTTCTGGGAGATCTGGTGTGAAACCTTTCCTCCGATTATTCTTAGGTTGCGATGGTAAATTCGCACTGTACTCAGTGAGACTTACTTCGAACTAGACATGATGAATAATCTGCTAGTCACACTTTGGTTCACACCAAACTTCTCCAACTCAATTAATACCACTATTCCTTCCCTTCAGAGGCGAGGTTTCACCACCAGAGACATGGCTGGATTTAACCGCCCTGGGAAATCTTCCTCCTCCTCCGAGGGCCCTGCAAAGAGCTCCACCTGCCCTAGCCACGCGCCCGTTCTACGACGCCACCTCGTTTCGCCAACGGCAGCCTGAGGGGGGGGGAAGGGAAGGTAGCCTCTCCACCTCTACCAACAGGCACCCAAAAACCTCTCCACCGCTACGCACCTCAAACACCACTTCGTCGTCAAACTCCGGTGTCATCCTTCTCCGCCATCCGTTCCCCTCTCCTCAGGCACCATGGGAAAGCGAGTCCTCCGAGCTCGGCGTTATCATCCCCCCTCCCATCCCCGACAAAGCCCCTCCGCGGCGGCCCAACAACTATGGCTACCCAATAGCCACTGCGGGGAGAAAGGGGAGGAGAAGAATCTGTGGCGTTGCTGCGCAGATTCAACGGGCCGAGGAGGTCTTGCGGAGGAGCAGGGCGCCTGCACTGACGGCGTCTTACCTGCAGGGGTCTCTGTCGCGACTCGCGCGGCGTAAATCAGGGAACTTCGCTTCTTAGACGGCAAAGGCCGTCAGAGCTCGTTCGGTCCGCCAGGCTTCCTCTCTTCGCTGCGGGAATGGTTATACAGGAACCGGAGCGACGGGCTGCGGTTTTCGGCGGACTTTACCCTTCTAGGCTGCCACTGCGAGAGGGGCTGTTATGCTTTAAAGGGGGAGAAGGCGCGGAGCGAGGCAAAGCGCATGGAAGGGAGGCACCATGAGTTCAGCGGGTGAGTTGAGTGCTCGACGCGACGAGCGGGGCGCGAAGTTAAAAAGCCCTGGGAACTTTTCTGGCCACCGCCACAGATGTGGCGGGTCAAAGTGCAGACTTTAAAAAAATGCCCCGTTGCCAGTTGTGCAAAAGAGGGACAGAATAGGACGAAATGGCTTCCCCACCTCGGAGCCCCCTCCTGAAAGCTCCCACGGAGATGGGAGGTGGCTTAAGGGTCTACTTGCGAGAAAGTCCCCAGGGTTGGAAGAGCGACTCTTTTTTCCTGATCTGGCATTTGCCTTCGTTTCTGAATTCTTTGTTTCATTACCCAAACTTGGTAACTTCACCAGTGCTACTTACCTAGTTTGCTGCCTAGTTTGAGTAATGAAACGTCTTCAAGAAAACAACCAAGCTCAGGAGAGACCAAGGACTTCTTTGTTTTCTTATCTTTCCTGAGTCAGGGACAAGCGGGGAAGATCAACTACCCACGAAATAAAAGATCTCCAAGACTTGCATGCCCTCCACGTTTACTTTATTTCTGAGCCCCTGTTCTTATCTGTTCGTGAGAGATGTGTTATTCAGTTTTCCTAGTGCGCGTTCTTCAGAGCGACAGCAGAGAGTGGAAAAGTAACTCTTTCTGAACTGCTAGATATTGTTTAATAAAGTTTATTTCCCCCCCCCCCTCGGGATCTTATCAGTTGGGAGAAAGATCTTTCCCGTCTGAACTACACTTTCCTTCGTTGTTGCCGGGATTGATGAGACCTGTAGGCTAACACATCTGGAGGAAAGCTGGAGTAAACAAACCCCCAATTTCCTGCCTTCTGTAGTTGGAAAAGAATCCATTTTTGCTCTGTGTTTTCTTTTTTTTTCCCCACCCTTTTTGGGTGTGCGGAGATCACCCGGGAAGTACTGTATGAAAAAAAAGAGACTATCCACTTTTTTTTCTAGCCAAGAAGACTTAAGGATTGAAACATTTAAAGGATGTGTTTTATGTGTAAGAATTTAGATCGCTCTTGTGTGTAGCTGTTTTTGTGTGTGTGTGCAGATATGTAAGGGAATGATTTAAGAGATCCTTTGTTGAAAAGTTACACAGGTATGTTGAGGCAATTGTTAAGGGCATTTTGAGATTAATACTTTTGTTGACATTTTGAATAGTGAATATGAAAGTAACTCTGAAGCTGTTAATTACAAATAAGAGTTCAGGAATGGATTTGAAATCCCGTAGTAAGAGTTTTGTGATTTAAACTTAGCTGTGCCAATCAAAACAGATAATTGTTTATAATTGATTTCTTATCTCTGCTTAAGTCATTGGCATGGTTTTTGCTAGCTGTTACTTTCATGTGAATGCCATTGCTTTTGTCAGAGAAAATATTTCTGTTTCAAATGTGAGAATTCACACATTAAATAGTCTGTAATGTGTTTTTAAATAGTGTATTTTGAGAGTAAATCAAAGGGTGCTTTTTTAAAAAAACACCTGGTGATGACATGAAGATTACCTATTAATTTACTTATAGAACAATCATATACATGCTTATTCAAAAGTAAATTCCAGGGGAATCAGTGTAGCTTAAAGGGTGCCTTCTCTTGACATACTAAATATGTAGCAGACTAACCAATTACGTTTAAATAGCATGTTTTAACAAACACAGTCGGCTAAATTAGTTTATGATCACTGTATTGTGAAAACGGCTATTTCTTTAGAGCATGTAAAATTGAACTTAATTAGAAAATCAACCACTGGTAGACATATAATTATGATAGAAAGTTTAATTTTAGACACTACTTTTGGCCAATATTTTGTTTGCATCATACTTAATTGCAAATAATTGAATTTACAGTTTTCTTCTTGAAGTCAACTTTTTGGATTTCATTATTTTCTTATAAATGTATATAGAATTGAAGAGTCTGCCCTAATAAAATATATGGTATAACAGTAATTATGTTATTTTGTTCGCCGGGTTTGACATAGGAGTTGTCAGTACTAAAGTGCTCTGAATAATAGTGCTTTACTGGAAAACACACTATTTTCACTGGCAGTGGGGCAAACAATTGGATTAAAAATAGTTGATATAGTTGAGCAACTTCATCATAAAGTGTGTATCTATATGTATCTATGATAACTTCCATGTTGTTCTAGTGTGATGAAGAAATGGAACAGCATATGGTTTATCATATGCTGCATGTGTTTTAGTCTGTTTCTGTAAACATGTATATATACTTCTTGTGCTTGTATGCTGTATTTTATTAGTATATAAAGTTGTACATGAGTATTATTGAACTTATTTTTGTATGAACTAACCAGAATTGTGTGATTATGCAGCTTCCTTTTTCTCTACTCAGGAATAACTATTTCTATATTAGGAAGGAGCATAGTCAGACATGAAAAGTGGAAATGGAAAAGTCATAGAATCAATATAAACATGGTAGTCTAGAAATTTATGAGTCTTTGGAATTTAAATGCATATTGAAAGCACCACTAGATTTTTGATAGTGATTGTTGTCTATAGGATTATGTCTGTATAGCACTAAAGCTCAAATTCTTATCTGTTATCCATTTGGTGACGCTGACACATAGTTTATATTCTGAGTGAGCTCTGGACTTTGTAAACTGTCACCATGTAATGTTTGATCAAGCCTCATATCTCTTAGTTTTATTTCTTGTCTTATAGTTGTTGCGTAGTTGTCTGTAGATATATTTTAGAGTATTGTTCAGTTTCTTCCTTTCTGTTTATTTTTTCATAGATTCATAACTGCCATATAAATATATAAAAAGTTATTTTTGCTTTCATTAATGTTATATATTTTCTAAAACAATATTAGGTGATAGAAGTAAAAAAGAAATGCTATTAAACAGCTATTTTTAATAAATGCAGGTAGTCATTAATTTGCAAGCATTGGCTTACCGACCTTTTGGAGTTACTGATAGCATTGGAAAATTGACAATCGATACTCGCACTTAGAACCATCACAGAATCCTTATGGTCATATGATAAAAATGTGTGCAGTTGACATTTGGAATTTATTTATGATGATTGCAACATCCCAGAGTCATATGATCACTATTTGCAACCTTCCCAGCCAGCTTCCAACAAGCAAAATCAATGGGGAAAATCAGATATAAACTTTGGAAGGATGGAAGTCAACCTTGAGCCTGTAAGGATCAAACACCTGCAGTGGGCAGAATTAGCCTTCAATACTGCATTCTAACCACTGTGTTGCCACAGCTACTGGTAGAAGGGCTGGAGAAGTTGATCAAGGTAAAACTAATAATTTTCTGGGCTTGCAAATCAGCTTCAGGTCTTGATTTTAAAGTTGTTTGAAAGCTAGGCAGAGGTAACATTGGCATAGCAAGAGCATATGAGTTAACATTTGCTCCTACTTTTAATTCTTATTAATTGAAGAAAAGTGTTGTTTTCAGTGTTCTTTTTGAAGATTGTTGACATCTTCTAGAATTTCTATTTCTTTTCAAATTGTGTTAAGTTAGTGTTAGTTCCTGTTAGCTTTGGCTCTAGGTTGCCCATACATTTTCTAGGATTTGCGGAGTCAGCTAAAAGGATTTGTTTATTTTTTGAAAATAGCAGTTAGTAGTTTTAGCAATTGTGAAGTTAGAATGAACCAGTGGAGGTTTTTTCCCTACCTGAAACTCAATCCATGTTTTGTTTAGAATAAATATTAGTGCTGAAGTATTCCAGTATTGAGATAGGTTTCAACATTTATTTAATTTAAACCCTCTTCTCAGAAAGGCATTCAAGATTGATTTCTTTTTTAAATTATTCATTTAAATTATGAAGTTATGAAATTATTCATTCCTTTGGGTTTTGAATATATTTTGGTCATTTTCTAAAAATTTACATGGCAACTTCTTTTCTCCTTTCCTCCCTTCCTTAAAGTTCTAAAGGACATCTTCCGGGATTTTGTGAGTCATTTCCTTTTATGTTTACACTTTCAAGCACCTGAAAGATATCACAGCCATTGGAAATACAGCATCAGTATATATATATTTTTTAAAGTTTGCATCAAACTGGAAGAAAAATTGTGTATTTTTGTTGTGCATAATGCTAATAGCTATTATGGGAGAGCAGTGGTAAGGAAACATTTAATTAAGAAATTAAGAAAGAAAATAAACTGGTACCTGAATAAAATAAGTGATTTTATTAATGAAGCTTGAAGAATACTGCTTCACTGGCAAAAGTCTAGGGAAATATTTGTTGCAATTCTGTTTGTGTATAAGAAACTGCTTTTATTCTGAGATTTTAGAGATAGTTTTACATTTGAAAGCTGCCACTGACAAATTATTTACTATCATAATTAAGCAAAGAAGTCTGAAGCATTTTGAAGGAGAAATGAATTGCTAAACCCCACTGACTGTGATTCATACTTGATAAAACTTTTTGCAGGATGTATATTTGATGATGAAAATCAAAAGGCAAGTTTCAACCTGAAGTAAACTGAACAATAAAGGAGTCTTGAATTAATTAGAATTGTATGTGGCTGCTAAACAATTTGGGGACTTTCCTGTGAAACTATTCTTTAATGAGATCACTGATAACTCTTCACCTTACTTTGTAGAACCCAAATTGGTTTAATAGAGTCATGACATAGGGTAAGATTGAGAGAATTAGTATTTATTGAAAATATAGCTTGAGACAATGGAAACATGAAGCTATAACTTCTACTGTGTTTCCCCCGAAATAAGTGTCTGGCCTTATTTTTAAGGAGGTCTTATTATTTTTAAGGTGCAGAAGGCCCCTTAACTTCAGCCTGTGGATCAGCTGATCCAGAGAGGGCCTGTCTCTGTTTCTGGCACACACTTTCCTGCCCTAGCGTCGCTGGGCCTGCCACTCTTTTTGCGGCCGTCACTAAGAGGTGTGGTAGCTAGGATTTGTGGAAGCAGCCTCCGCAAGGCTGTTCTGCATGGAT
>JAPKID020007404.1:0-10283 GCA_026931265.2 Tropidonophis doriae | reverse complement strand
ACCTTTGCAACTTTAAGTCTAAAGGAATTCAGGTCCCAGAATTCTCCAGCCAGCAAAGCTGGCTGGAGAAGTCTAGAAGCTGAAGTTTTTCAGACTTAAAGTTGCAAAGGTTGGAGACCCCTGTTTTACAAAATTGTGGGAGCTGCTGTTGCCTGGGAGGGAGGTGTTGGTCTACAGGAGCAGAGCCACCCCCGATAATGCTTTCCTTAAGGACCTCTTATCAAACGTCTCATGTCATCTCTGCCCTAGCACCCACATTATGGAGTCCTCTCCCTGAGATTAGATTAGCTCCATCACTTTAAATATTCCAGATGTTCCTCAAGACTTGATTATATTATCAGGCCTGAGGATCCCAAGGAACCAAAAGCATGCTTCAATAGCTCCACTGTTGAGGTGGTCTAGCTTTTGTATATTTGTGTTTATGATATTTATATTTTAATGTGGATTTTCACATCTTTATATATGTTGTTTTTCTTTGTGCTGCTTTAGTGATCAGCGTAGATCTTCGAGTGACACTTTTTGTGAGACGGATGGCTACACAAACTTGATTAATAAATTCATAATAAATAAAATAAAAACCATCTGACTCTAGGCACTTTTGAGATGGCAATCTCTGCCCCCCAGCCCTGAATGACCAACTACTGTGTTATTCTCTGCATGTGAAGGTTAGGGCCTCTGCTCTTCCTGACAGTCCAAAGGATTTAGTATCCAGTAATGGAATGCCATACAAAACTTGGGTCCTCAGGAAAATTAGATCTGGCAGGCACACACATTCTTCTTTGTGATAATAATACAACTTTGATTGACATTTACTGTGCTATCGCAGCATGTTCAATCAGTTTAAGTTCCAGACATATTTTTACCCTTCCCCCTTAATTTCCCCTCAGAAACATCAACCACAGATAAATTAAGCCAACTGGACCCACAAAATATTGATGATATATCATTGCCAAGGAACATATGTTTAATTACTCATATAAATAGTTTAAACAAGGTTAAACATATTCTTTTATAAATCAACATCTTCTGTTGAATTGCCCAAGGAACTGTAAGGAAGGACTACAAAGAACATGCAACATGAGGTACATTGCAATTAATACTGAATATATCTTCCAATCCTGTAACTAAAATTTTATTTTCCAAGCTTAATCTCTATCATCCATAAGCTTCATTGATTCCTGTCTTTGTTTTAGCATTTCTTAATATAATTATATAATAAAAATATATTTATCTCCTATTTATTATCTATATGAGTAACATTTTGTCTCAGTTAATTTCTTCAAATAGAAGTTATGAATGTCATAAATTATTAATATAAGATCATATTATGGCTGTGAATGCAGCGCAACATTTAAATATGTGGTATTGGAAAAAATCCTACAATACCCACATTAAAGGAATAAAACTAGAAAGTTGGCCAAATTAACATCCCTCATGAGAGAAAAATCATTGCAAAACATCTTTAATGGGGGGGGCTTTATGAATTTTTGCAGGAGATAAAGAAAAATCATATTTTGACTTATGGATTTGACAATTATTAAAATTTAGAAGGGGATTTTTTTTTAATTTCCCGTTTTCTTTTTTTGGAGGGAGAAAAAAATGGGCATTTTCTTAAGGTAAGTGTTGAAAGTAAGTGTTCTTTATATCCTTGGAAGAAGATGTCAGAAGTCATTCTTTGAATATATTAGTGTTTTCCTTTCCTTTCTACTTTTCCACACTTCTATCCCTATTCTCTTTTTCACTCTGCATCATTTATTTTGACTAATTTATCTATTTATTTTATTTTATGCTTTGTAAAAAGTAATAAAATTATTTAAAGCATCGTGGTTGTGAATGTAGACATACTTACTTATCCACTATGCCAAAATAATAAGATCTTCTAAAACTAATTGTAATGAGAGACTCCGAATGGGACCACCACTGCCATGTGATGCATTGTTTCTATTGCAATTCACATCCTCAGAATTGAGAGCTAGAAAGCCAAGTCTCTGAATATGTGGGATGTGTGCCAGCCTGTTATATAAAGGATCTTTCAAGTAGAGGATGGGGCCCTGATAGTTTTCTTCAAGCGGGGCTCTTGAGCATTTCATGACCAAGAAGTAAAATTCATGGCAGTCCTTTCTATGAAATTAATATTCATATTAAAACACTCCACTACATGAAGTATTATCCAAGTATGTCAGGATGATTCAATATGCCAGAAATGTAGACTCAAGAAAAAGTATTTGAGGCATTAGGTACGCAGAAGATCAGGGTGAGTGATATAGATGGAAGACATGGTAGTGGCCTCAATAATAACAACAACTTTTAATGGACAGGAGCAAATGGATAAGCTGGCAACACCTGATTTCCAGCTAAATGGTTAGGCCTACAGGAATTCCAGCTAGAATTGCCAGCAATTTTCTCGGTTGTTAGAGACTCTTACCAAATCATGAAGACTCTCAGGATGCTTGGGAAAATTGCCTAAATCATTTCAGAGTAATAATTGGTGTGGTAGGAAGAGAGCCAGGACAGGCTGACCGAGTGACAGAAGCTTCTGTCCTGCACACAATATATACTACTACTATCAGGTTATGGCTGCAGGATTCTAATTGCTAAAAGCAGTTATATTTTTAATCTGCTTCCATAGTGGGTGGAGAAATGGAAAGAACTATCAGCTCCCCACTCTCCCCCCCAATTTGAATGCAAGTGACAAAGCTGTCTCCTGTTGCTATTTGCAATGGGGAACTTGCCATTTAATTGCAAGTTGTAAAGTTGTAATTTAATTTTCTCCTCCTTGACTAATCACTAATATGTAAATGGGGAAGAGTTGCCTCTACCTTATCAATCAGGTGGTGTATTATCAGCTGGTCAGTGGTCATTTTTTTTGCTTGCAGACCAGGGGTGAAATGCTCTGAAGTCTGCTACCGGTTTGCTTCTCACACGCTTTGTGCCACAGGCACTACCACACAGCACTGAAAAAGAAGGATTAAAAAGCCTTTTTTCAGTCTTCAAAGGAAAGTAGAACAGCGAGGGGGGTGGGAAACAACTGTGACGCGCAATTTAGATTCGTTAGGAAGTAGGATTTCCTGCTTTCTAGCAAATATAAATCACTGATTGTTGCACAGCTGATCATTGGAACGTAAAAAGAATGCTACCGGTTTGGGCAAACTGGTAGCATTTTTTACTACCAGTTCGGGTGAACCGGTCATAACCAGTAGCATTTAACCACTGTTGCAGACTTTTCATTACCAAACTAGGTAACAACAACAGTGCCAGGTGATGAAAGGTCTCCAAGCAAACAACCAAGCTCAAAAATCACCAAGAATTTCACAAACCTTTAATATTTTGTGTGTATGTGTGATGGCAGGGGTGGGGAAACCTTGGGCAAATTGACAAATGAAGCTTTTGTTCTGCCACAGAGTGGTATGCCATGAGATCTTGCTCATCCCAAAATGGCTGACAAGCTGAATGGTCAGTCAGAAAGCAAAAATTTCCCAGAAGACAAACTGGTGAGTTGGTTGCCTAATAACCTGATTCTGAGGCAGAGATGAAGTCTGGTATTCCAAACACAGAATAACTCACTTAAACCCAGCACTCCATTTGGAACTCAAGTTTTCTTCTGTCTCTTCCTCTTAACCATCTCCTTTGTCTCCTCTGTCCTCTTTCTCTAGGCCCTTTTATGATTTGTGCATTTCAGCTCCCAGAATTCCTGAGCCAGCATTCTGAGAATTGAAATCCACAAGTCATAAAAGGGTCATGGTTCCACACCCTTGCTCTAGGACATAAGTGGAAACCAAAAAGAAGGGGAAATATAGCAATCAACCATCATGCATAGATATCCACAGGGAAGGAACATTCACAAAGCAGGCCCATGCAAACCTAAAACAAGCAAATAACAAACAAAATGCCATAGGGGAACAAGTTGGAGAATATAAAAAAAAATAAAAACCACATAGATGGCATTTTTTCTTCTTTTTTTCTTCCTTCTCCTACATCCATTCTGTGTCAGAAAATGATAGAACTTTGCCACCCGAAAGGCGTTATGCCAATGATCCAAATAGAAGTGGGCATGTCTAGCAAAGACCAGAGAGGTGAATTTAGCACTTAGTTATATAGTGCTTCATAGCACTTTTACAGCCCTCTCTAAGCGATTTACAGAGTGAGCATATTGCCCCCAATAATCTGGCTCCTCAATTTACCCATCTCAGAAGGATGAAAGGCTGAATCAACCTTGAACTGGTGAGATTTGAACTGCTGAACTTCAGCTAGCAGTCAGCTGAAGTAGCCTGCAGTACTGAACTCTAACCACTGTGCCACCTTGGTGACGCTTTACTAGGCTTGTTAAGAGTCTTCCATAGCAGATGGAAGCAGATAGATGGGCAACACAGCAAGCCCATAAGCAAAACATTATAGATCTCAGTCTTAAAAACTCTGGGCTTTAATTCAATTTCTTGTTTGAACCCTGTGCATTTGCTTTTGCTAATCCTCAAGCCAGAAGCAATTCCTCAGTAGAGAGATGATTTTCCTTCATTTTGTTATTCTAACAGCAGAAGAAGTTTGCTAACTTCCTAGAACACAATCTGTATCAGTGGCATTTAATACCTCTTATCTCTGTTCTGTAGCAGATAACAGCGAAATTGCATTCCTCAGCTTCTCTCACACTTCATAGAAGAATGTAATTTGTACAGGAATGAGTCTAACACCAGCCAGAAAAAAAGGGAGAAACAATCTTGTTTTCCTGGCCTTTAAACCTAATGCCCAATGAACAGATTTAATAAATGTAAGCTTGCAACAATAATATATTTATTATTGCAGCAGATTTTGATCAGAGGTAGACAATACGTTGTTATCCAGATGTTTGGAACTGAAATTCCCATAGTGCCTTGTGATAGCTATGTTGGTTGGAGTTTGTAGCTGTTGAAATTCAAAGCATAGGTCCAGGTTACCTATTCTCAATTTCGAATAAAACCTTTCCCATAATCAAGAACATGGGCCCCTAACATCGTTCCTTGTGCAAAAGGATTTTCTGTCTTCATCACCTACTAGTTTATCAGGCCAGTCTTGTTACACCAGTGGCACAAAAATTAATCCTGTTGTAAAAACATCACACAATTGTGGTTTGAGGGCAAGCTTGGAAAATTTAGACCGCCTGATGCAATTTGAGTTATGGAGAATTAAGAGTCTGAAGTATCCAACAAACCATAAAAACTCACATTTTTGTAGCTTTCATGCCCTATTCTTGTTCTTGCATAGTTGGCAAGGGAAAGAGGGAAATTTTCCTGGAAAAAAAATCATAGCTGTGATCAGCCAGCCTGGAGCCAGCCTCATTATTACTATTTGACATTCAAAATCTTTCTAGATATTTTATCCAAATGGAATAAAAGTTTTACAAAATGGTGCAATACTGTCAGGATATGTAACGGTAGGAGAGTTATAATGACTGTTAGGCTCAACAATATTTATAACTAATTATCAAATGATCACGTTATATAAATTCCCCAATAATTATTTAAAGTTATTTTATTTATTTTTTTGTTATTAACTTGCTGGAACAAAAACCACTGTTTATAATACAGGCTTTTCAAAAATCTCTCATTTTACAGAACACAAAAGTAAGACTTTTAAAAATAAAATGAACTTTTATAGACTATGGAGTTGTTCATGACTCTTGTACAGGTCTACTTATAGAATATTTGGGCATTGTAGCCATCAGTTGTGTTCTGGTCATCAGTTGCAAAGGGAGGACCACAACTGATAATTGGAAAACCTAAGTGATACATCATAAATACTTGTTTTAAAGATTTAACATGTTTAACAGTTGTTTTATAATCGGCCAGAATTATTAAAAGAACATGCCTGGAAAAATGGTTTCTACATAAAATTATGAGCATAACAGTAGTAGGAGTAACAACCACAACAATATTAAGGAATTCAATGTGCCATTTCATTCCACACCATTTCATTTTGCAAGATTTTAAAATCCTACAGTTGTATTAGGATAAATGTGCAGATGAACAGAAGATGAAAGCACCTTTCATCTTCTCAGAAGAAGAGTGAAGCAAGATGGCGCAGTGACCGTCTGTTGCTTAGCAATGGATACCTTCATCCATGGCATTCTCTATCAATCTGACTTCTCTTAGCTCTAAAATGAGAGTTGCCTTGACATTTCAAAGGGTTGAGACCAAAGAGTCTATGAAGAAGCTTACCTCACATCAAAAGACTGACCAGGAATTCAAGATCTGATCAGAGTCTGGACTTTTTCTCAAGTTCTCGTCATTATCCTTTGGAAAGTTTGGGCAAGAATACTACTATAGGCTTCTCCTGTGTTGTAATAACTAGTCTTCCTTGATCATGAAATATCCCTTTTGACAACAAAGGTAGCTTGTTTCCCACTGGTAAAATAGCACCTGTAAATCTGGCTTGCATTTCATATAGGTCTTTTTTTCTGTAGTGATAACAGGAATCGAAAATGGGCCCTGACAGCATGTTGTGCATTTACAGTATCCAGGGGTACTGGGATGGGGGGGGGGGAGCTCAACTTAATTATGATCACATGGCTTTTGAGAATCATACTTTTATATTTAGCTCCATAAATCTGCTTTCAGTGAAAATCCTACTCTGCTCTGCAACATTTGCTACTCATTAAGGCATTTAATTGTTTGTGGTGCCTTTATTGCACAAGACTTAAGGTGGAGGATGGGTATGTGTGTGTGTGTGAAAGGATTGTGTGAAATGTTGATTTCATTGCTAAATAAATGATTTCAAAATAAACCTGGGATGTTTCCTGCTGTTTCTTCTTTCTTCTGCATCTTTGCAGGAGACAAACCGAAAGGATGTCAGAACTTTTACACAGAGGTCTCTGTACTGCAGCTTTTTCATCAGTGCAATTTCTATGGTGTCTGGTTTCAGCCTCGAATGCCAAGGTCATAATTTTCAGCCATAGATGGTTCTTCCAGATGTCTTTGGTCAAGTTAATCACAGTATGCCTGAAGGTTAGGCTTTCAGGTAATCTGTCAAGTCATAATTGTAAATCAAGGTCTCCTCCCAGCTAAGAGGCACCAGAGTAAAGAAAATAGACTGGGGAGGGTAAATTAAACAGGGCCAGACTAAGAAGCCGTGCCATGCCAGTTATTATTTCAAACAGTTGTTAATGTTTTTGTTTTTATGTCGTCTGAAACCCAGCTTTAAAAATATTTTGAGCAATGTTCTGTAAAGGAATTTTCAAAGGGATAAACATTCAGTTCTGCCTCCAAGGGCCATACTTATCTATGCTGATGTCCATCACAAAAAGGTGATCTGACCAGGAGATCAGATAATATTTATCATCCTATGTTAGCAACTGCAATGAGCAGACACAATGTCCCTCTTGGACTCCCATTTAGTATGAATTTAATTTCCATTAAGGCTGGGGTTCATGTAGATCTCACTGTAGTCTCAAATCAGACAGCTAGCTAATGCTTAGCCAGAAATATTTGAGTCAGGACAAACTTAGAAAAAGAGAGCCAATTGATACATACATACAGTCCTATACCTTATTCAGAAATAAATACCATAGATTTCAGTATGCTTTTATTCTCTGATATGTATTTATTGTATTGAACCTTAAAAAAGGAGCCTATGCCTATGGATAGTCAGGGGTTAAATGTGCATACCAATAGTTTTTTGTGAGATTTCAACTTTGGACACTTGTTCCTTAGTCTTTACTCTTCTCAGGCTACAGCTGTCTCTCCAACATCAATAAACAATCTTGAACCTCTTGAGATAGGAAAAATAAAGATTGGAATGAATAAACGTGTGGTTAAAATTTAATGAGCTTTTTTTAAAAAAACAGAAAACAAAAATACATATGTGGGGTTTTTCTAGGACAACACTACTTCAGAAATAGGTGGAAGGAGAGTACAGAGTTCTGGATTTTGAATCCCATTAAGACTCTTGTTAAATTAATCAAGTAAATTAAATGGAAGCATATCAACATTTAACTGACCATATAGCTTGACATCCAATCTAAAAATGTATCAGGTTTGAATTATTCCTAAAGACCACTTAGAAATCACCCTATCAAGCAACCTACAATTATAATCTGAGTCACTGGAGATTCACTGGAGAAGACTGGATTCACTGGAGAAGAGCCTAATGCTGGGAAAGATTGAGGACAAAAGAAGAAAGGGACAACAGAGAATGAGGTAGCTGGATGGAGTCACCCAAGCAGTTGACATGAGCTTAAATGGACTCCAGAAGATGGTAGAGGACAGGAAGGCCTGGAGGAATATTGTCTATGGGGTTGTGATGGGTCAGACATGACTTCGCAACTAACAACAACTATCTGAGAAAACCTCTCTGAATTATAAAACCTTTTTGATCATATATTTTTTGAGGTTTGAATAAAAGAAGTTGCCTAAATATTTGAAAATGTATCTCCAAATCATATTTTTAAACTTATTTTAAACTGTGTGCGTGATTCCTTTTCCCCTTAACTTTTTTAAAAAAACCAGTGGAGTACATCAAACCTTCCATTTTGCATAATCTGCAAAGGACAGTAAAGCTATGCAAATACTCAGCGAGGTTGGAAATGGAAACACTGAGCTATCTACCCACTTCCCATGAAAATATTTATACAGTTATATAAATAACTATATATTATATAAAACAGTTATGTTAAATAAGATGGGCAGCCACATGAATCATTTAAACAACTAAAGGAACAAATATGTTGTGCATTTAGAGAAATAGTTACAGAAGACAAACCAGATTTTGTAATAATTAATATGAGTACCCATACTCTTTTCAATGTTTCTTCAAGTCAGTCTTGACTTCTAGTTGCAGCCTGGACAAGTCCCTGCAGTTTTCTTGTCAAGATTTCAGAAGTAGTTTGTCATTGCCTGCTTCCTACGGCTGAGAGAGTGTGACTGGTCCAGTGTCACTCAGCTGGCTTCGTGCCTAAGGCTGAACTAGAATTCTCAGCCTCCTGTTTTCTACTCTGAGGCCTTAATTACTATACCATACCAGTTTTCAACCTTATATTAATATTAGATTATTCATGCCAAAGATTGAAAAAAAAATGAATAAAAAAGAAATCTAAGCTATAGATTATGTAAAGCCCACAAACTTGAAATTTGGCATGTATGTTCCTCTTGGCTTCTAGGTGCTTGGTAACAAAGGATTTTTTTGAAACAACCATCAGAGCATTAGTATTTCATATATTTTTATTAACAGGCTCTGATGCTAAGGAGTTAGATATTCTACTCCCCCTCCCAACCTGACAACTTGGACGTGAGCATGGTCAGCATGTGATTCATCTGGCCTGCTGGCTGGGAGTTTGGAGAGGTGCCTGAGGGAGGGAAGGTGATAAGATAGATGGGGCTTCTGTGGGGCAAACCTGAGGGAGAGAAAGTGATATGATAGGTGGTGTTCTGAGGGACAAGCTGGAGGGAGAGAAGGGGATAGGACAGGAAAAGAGGCTTCTGTGGGGCAAGCCTGAAGGAGAGAAGGGAAGAGGAGAGGTCAGTGGTAACTACTCATTAATTTTCAAGCTGCAAGTGTCAAGTTATCAATCCTGATCACATAGTTTCATAGTTCAGCTAGTTATGTATAATGTAGAATATGCTTAATCTCTACCTGAAGTATTGCAGGACAACAATGTTGTTTTTTCAGACAGTTTTGCGGGTCGGGCAAACTGGTAGCTCCAACAATCAACTGGACCCACCCACCCACCCACTACTGCACCCCTCCACCCCTCCTATATTTCCTTTGTTTGAAGCCCATGCAAAGAGGATGCTCAGCAAGCTGCTGTTACACCGGTTGAATCCCATCACTGCCCATATTTCCCATCCAGGAAAATTATGCTCAGACTTTTTCTAATAACTCTCCTTCTCTTCATTGTTCTGGTCCTGCTGTCCTCTGAAACAGCTGTCAAATATGACTTCAGGCTGTGTGACTCTCTTGGAAAAATGTATGCATTTTCCCACTGCCTCTCCTTATAAGGAGGCAGGAATCCATGATACCTATTCAAGCAAGTATGCATAAAGGGTAATAATTGCAATTTATGAGGAGTCTGTTCCTTCTCCAGCAAGTCATTAGATGTAAGCACAAATCTGAATCAAGAGTCTTGTCAGACAAAAGAGCCAGAATATTGTGCTTGAAATACAGAGAATCCCAAGAAACAATCTTTTCAAATATCATCCTCCGGGGGTAATAAAAACACATTTAGTGAACATGTGTTTTCCCGTTAGGATATTCAGCCTTATATTGGGTTGACAATATATATGAGCCTATGTTCTTAAGAAGTTATGTAGCTTTAAGAA
>JAPKID020007403.1:0-10283 GCA_026931265.2 Tropidonophis doriae | reverse complement strand
GACCACAGTGGCAAATCACTTTCAAAAATGATGTCTAGAAAAGTGCATGGACTTTTCCATGTTACCCCCGGGAGTCAAGTCTGCGTGGAAGACATGTCACTATAACCACAAAGTCACCAGGCATCGGAGCTCCACTTGAATAACTTCAATTTTGTCTGGTATATATATGCCATAGATCATTCCCCAACTATAAGGGGGAAAGTCACCCCTGCATCTGCTCTGCTGAATTAAACCAGAGAGAATCATCTCTCGCGTGTGCAAAATACAAATGAAAGCAGCATAAGAGAGGCCTTCAAACTCTGGGGAAAGCTATCCTTATCAGGAATTACAATAGTATGCAGAGTAACATCCTCATGTGAGGATCAGAAGACAGAAGGATGGGCAAAAGTAACAAAGTACCAGTTGTTCGTTATGTTCTTGGTTTTGTATGCTTAGAACACAGCATCCAATGCAGAAAAAGACAGATTTTGTTGACAATGTCCAACAATCCTGTTCACACAGCTACATAGTCGTAATCTGTGGGAGCGTTTTTCACACCACAATTCTCATATTTTAATTTAATTCCGTGCAGTTCAGTCAGCCCCACTTCTTGCTTACTGTACTCAACACAGGTAAAACAGACAGAATAAAGACCATCAAGAGGCATCTGCCTCCATTTTGTAATGCTAACAATTAAAAAGTTTGTCAGTACAGTTGACACTTGTATTGTTTAATATTTTAAAACCATCTGCATCTTTCTTTTAATGACAAACTTTGTTACTTCTGGTTAGATAAACCTGGTCACTGATGTATGATAATAAGAGAGAACAATGTTATCACTCTCCTGAAATAAATTAGTTTGGCAGTTTTATGCTCTGGGTGTTTCATAATTTTTTTTCTTCCCCCCCTCCCCCCCCCGATAAGTTCAATGTCAAATGCCCAACTGAAATTACGTAAACAGTAGGCAGTTTGAATCAATTAACAATCTGGAGCCAATGCCGTAGGAACTGCTAGCTAATGGCCCACTAGATGTGAAAGCCATCAAATTATTATGAACATTTTCATCTAACTGGAATATTATATCAAAGAAAAATACCCTTTCTGGTATACCATAAAGATGTTTCACTCGATAGGTTTCATTTAACATAAGGATGATTCAATGAAAATATTGCATATGATGCTGTCTGCAATTCAGTAGTGTGTGTGTGTGTGTGTGTGTGCGTGTGTGTGTGTGTGTGTAAATAAAGTTGGAAGGCACCCATAGGATCTACTGTACCTGACAACTGTATAAAACAGAAGCGATGCTGCAGCTGCCCCCAACAAGGCGCAGAGGAGATTGACACGATACGCAGCAGAACCAAAGGGAAAAAGTTCAATGGCCAGTTTAGCCAAAAGAGTGAACAGGGGGTAGCCAGGAGGATGTGCAACCTGTGAACAAACAAAAGGTTTCTGTTTTGAGATGGTCACAATGGCAATCTAATGCAGAAACGGCTTTAATCATAAAAAGCTTCTCTCTCTCTCTCTCTTTCACACACACTCTCTCTTCTGTTAAGTGCTAATTTTAAACACAGCAAAATGTTTGCCTTAACATATGTGGATGCACAAAATATAGATGAGAGATCACTTTAAAAAGTGGTGACACGTATTACTATTATCCCTTAAATGGCTTGAAGTCTGGATTCAGCATGTATTCCGGCCATTCAAAAGGCTGGGTTTCTTTTTATTATACAATTATAAAAGAGAGAAAAGAGGGAAAAAACAGATGCTGAACTATTTTATTGGTTAGCAAGTTGAAAGACCACACTGCTATCGGATTACCACCGTGATGACAGTCCTTAAGGTTTTGCCTAAAGGGGATCATGCGCCTTAATAAAGTTTATTGAATAATAAAACTTATTAAAATTGTTAACCCGATTTATTTTTATTCTCTCCAGCTTATACAAAATTTGGATTGATAATAAGCCAGCTACTGTATATACAGTAAAGCCTTTACTTTATAATTTAGTTTAATTGGATTTAAAACTTGGGAGTAAATTGTCGTGTGCCGTACTTATAAGTTAGAAAAACTGTGGTTTGAAAATATATTAATCTACTTTAACTCCATGCTTAATTAAACTTCCTTAATTCCTAAAACTGTTAATGAGAGCATTGATTAAACAATACAACTAATACTCACTCCAAGCTCATAGGCAGCTGTGATCAGTTCCCCTGTGAAAAAATAATATAAAACCAATAATTACTATTATGGAATGACACTCCTCCCAAATTTTCAAAATGCAAACCCTTACGTTGGGGGTTTTGCATTAATTTGACTGCATAAAAGTGTAAATCTGTGGAGATTTAGCAGCATGAAATTTTCCAAGAGTATTTTCTTTCCCCTCTGATGTCAATGCATAAAGTATTCTTTTGTCATATTTTCTTGACTCTCCTACCAGCAGAAAAGCGAAGGTGAGTTGTAGCTAGGATGGATGAATAACAACAACAAAAACATCAACATCGCTCTTTAAAGTTTGGAGTAATTTAACGTAAGGGCAGAGGCCACGTGAAAAAGGCAAAATAACCAAGACAATTTGATTTCACAGCTCAGCCACCGACTTTGTATTATGGATTCTTTGATACTGTTCTTTTTCAATCAATGCGGACTTCTATTTTGGAGCAGGACAATTATCCTAATAAGGATATAGGTTTATTCCCAAGCGCCTTGCAAATTTTATACCTAGTTACAATTTCCCTAGCTGTCAGGGTTTTTTACCCATCAACTGCCCCTACTGAATTTTCCACTGATCATTTTATTTTGAAGGGAAAAAAAACCATAATGTAACCGTGTTACAGTTCAACTTCATTAATATCCTCCTCAGCATGCTGCACCTTCAAAATATTAGGTATGTCAGATGGCCCCAGATAAATTTGGTTATGTTTTTACAAACAACTTCCCAAGGGGGGAGGGGAGGGGGGGAGATTTGGTGTGATTTTTTTTTAAAAGAAAAGCCTAAGTCAAATATCAGATTTTTTTTAAAAAAATTGATTTATCCACATGAAACAACAGTTATCCTTAAGGACTGACTACAAAGATTCAGGGATAATTTTTGCAATGTTTATGATTGTCAAGGTAGTTCTCAATTAATACAGTTCATGAATTCTACAAACTGGTCACATTATTTGAATTTGCACTATTTGAAGCGATATTTTTATGGAAAATATGATAATTGGTTCAATGGAAATGGGCACTGGAAATTTTTTAACCTAAACTTTTACATGTATACTAAGGAAACGTTACAATAAACAGTTATTTTTCCACAGTTTTATTCTTCTCATCTGTTTCACTACCTTCTCTACTGGTATCATTATTATGATTATCTTTTGTTTTGCATGTATACTGAGCTTATGCACTGGAGACATATTCCTTGTGTGTCTAATCATACTTGCCCAATAAATCTATTCTATTCTATTCTATGCTATTCTATTCTATACAAAGAACCTACATAAAATTTAAATATATGATTAACAAAGTCATAGAGTAGTTATAGAAAGCAAAAATAAATTCTACTATAGATTCCGGCATTCCAACATCTTGTCCTATTTTAGCATTGCTATGACCACAATCATATAGTTCAATTACATCAATATTTTTTGGTCAGATGAAATAACAATTTTAAGGTAATGCAGTGGCTCAGTGGCTAAGACACTGAGCTTGTCGATCAGAAGATTGGCAGTTCAAATATCTAGTGCCACATAACGGAGTGAGCTCCTATTACTTGTCCCAGCTTCTGCCAACCCAGCAGTTCAAAAGCATGTAAAAATGCAAATAGAAAAATAGGGACCACCTTTGGTGGGAAGATAACAGCGCTCCCTGCACCTTCGGCATTTACTCATGCTAGCCACATGATCACAGAGATATCTTCGGACAGTGCTGGCTTTTCGGCTTAGAAATGGAGATGAGCACCGCCCCTAGAGCCGGAAACAACTAGCATGCATGCGCGGGGGAACCTTTACCTTTAATAACAATGTTTAAACATGTATTGTTTTGTGCATGCACTAGTGTTGAATTAAGTGAATTTTTGCTTGGATTAAATGCAACTTGGTATCAATTTACAATCACACTAAATTGAATATTGCATTACAAGCAGACCGTGTTTAACAACTTCCTTGTTTAGTAAATCTCCGAATTTATGACAGTGCTGAAAAGGTAACACATGTCCAGTTCTCACACCTATGACTGTTGCAACATCCC
Organism: Tropidonophis doriae; assembly: GCA_026931265.2. Classification (NCBI taxonomy): domain Eukaryota; kingdom Metazoa; phylum Chordata; class Lepidosauria; order Squamata; family Natricidae; genus Tropidonophis; species Tropidonophis doriae. The sequence continues at coordinate 6,073 of JAPKID020007403.1, read as the reverse complement.
CATGGTCATGTGATCAAGACTTATAAACTCAGGGTAGTTTATAATAACCATAAATAGCAGAATAAAACAATTCTAGGATAAAACATTAGACATTAAAAGTTAAAACATGAAAAATTAATATTAAAATGGATAAAAAACCAATATATAGACCCAGTGAAAGTGAGATCATGTACTAGTCTACTAACCATCTCCAAAATGTCTTCATCAGGGCTACCACCCAGTTGACAAAGCTAAGATTTCAGGCCCTTTCGGAAGGTTATGAGGGTGAAGAATAGTCCAAAGAGTAGGAGTCACAGTTTTGCAATCACCAGGCATTTATGATCTTTGCAGCATCCCAAGCAGTAGTGAGTTGTCAATTTTTTTACTACCTTTTCAAGTGCGTTCCTCCACTGCTACTACCAGTTTGCCCAATCTGGACTGAACTGGAAGCAACCCACCTCTGATCCCAAGGTCCTGTGATTGCCATTTATAGACTTCCAACCAGCCTCAAACAACCAGAGTGAATAAAGAAGCCAGGATTACAACTATGAGTTATGGTCACCTAATGTTTTGTTTAACAATGACTTGTTGAATGACCGAATACAAAGTGATGTTGTTAAGTATATCAGACATGTGATATTTTCCTTAGTGACTATATCACTTGCTTAGCAATAGAATTAATGGTCCCAATTGAGGTCGCTAAGCAAGTACTACCTACATTTGAACAGGCACTAATCACGACCTACTTATATAAAGACATATTAGTTATACAGCTGGGAGATATTTTTAATAGTAATTTTATTAAGAATTGTTATTACAACAATAAAAACCAATACTAAAAAAGTGGGGAAAGGAAGAAGGGAAAAAGAAATAGAAAAGAAAAAAAGAAAGTAAAGAAAAATAGACATATAAAGAAATAATTTCCCATCCTCAAGTGCAAATAATTTTAGTAATTTATTACCGTCTCTTAAAATACAACATATGATCTATTTTTTCCTTCGCCCCCATCCTTTATCAATAAACAAATCCATAAAACCTCATCATTTAAATCCTGATGTCAGCAAAAGTTCATTAAAAGTTTCCTTTGCATGTCCAAATAACATCTTTTTTCATGTGATTCTTTTAGACTGTTATTTTTAAATCACCTGTCAACTTAGTCTCATGTGTTGCAGATAGAACTTGTTCCTCTTCCATAACGTTTTAGGCACAGTCTCTATCTACAACGGCATATAGCACTAACTTCTGGAATCATTGTTCAAAAATATCCTTCAATGTGTCCAATGTTAAAATGTTTTGCTTCATTTTGAAATTATAAATTAAGTTTGAATATTCTTCTTCTTTAATTGTAATCTTTAGTTCCTTCTTGTGTCCTATTTTTAAAGCCTTTATCTATTGGTGTTTTTTAAAAGAAAAATTCAAAAAACATTTTCCTACAGGAATGATTATTTATAATGCATTCCTAAATCTCATTTAAAAAAAAAAGAAGTCTTAAATTCTTAAACTTGTAGTTAATATTCCTTTTGCTAAGAAGGATTGAAGGAAACTCAACTGATGCGCTAAAACTTGTCAATCCATTTCCAAAACCAATTAGAAAAGAAAGGTGAGAACTTAGTGTCCTTTCAATTTTCAATTTTATTATATTTATATCCCGCCCCATCTCCACAAGGGACTCGGGGTGGCACACAAGGAAATATTAAAAATAAATACATATAAATACAGAATATAAAATTTAAAAATCAAAGGCAATGACTACCATTTGACCAAGTTTGATCAGGATGGTTATTCCCACATCCTCAAGAGCTCTGAACCTGTTGGAGACTGCTGCCTTGAAATCTCCTTACAAGAAGCAACTGTATGGAGCATTTGTGGGCTATCTCAAGTCCTCTCTCCTTGTCCAGGAAGGAATGATTAAAGAGCCATTTTTCATTCCATTTAGGTCCTCAGATCCACTTTTGGTGGAGCCATCTTCAGTTCACCATTTCTTTCTTAGACGTCCCATACTTCTGGGAGATTCAAAAGGGCCCTTCACTTCAATGAGACTTTGAATTGAACAAAATTGCAAAGAAGGGAAGATGCAACAACCACCCTTCAACCCAAGTGGTTTCCGGGTACCTCTAGAAGCCAGCTTAGAGACCAAGCTTCAGGTGAATAACCCCCCCCCCCTCAACCCTTTGCAGATCATGTTGCATCAACCCTACTAAATGAATCCTGTTGGGACAGCTAAAACTCAGAAGCTGAAGCAGGAGAGGGGTGTTATGCCTAATGCTACTTAACAAGTTCATGCTATGGCAGATGCCTAACTTTCAAAGATATCTTATTTATGTTCGATATATTTCTTTACTTCCACCTCTTCTTTAAAAGAACTTGAAGCAACCTATCAGGAGCCTAATGAAAATACTGGGAGATTTTCAGGGAAGTAAATTGCAATATGAAGTAAAGCACTGGCTATAAAACATATATATTTAAAATACTGAAAGAAAAAAGCATTATAAGTAAATGCAAAGTTCATACACAAATCAATTTGTGTGATTGTTGTACGCCATCCAGAGTCACTTTCTGCAAGATGGGTGTCTATATAAATTTGATTCATAAATAATAAAATAGATCAAACTATTCTGAACTGGGATGCGTCAGAAACAGATACGGAGAGACAATAAAGCCAGACTAAATTCAGTATCAAATTGGTTCAAGAGCACAATTTTTTTTAAAGGGAATATGAAATTGTATCATATCAATATAATGCTAATATCATCACTGAGAATGGGACCTGCTGCAATATACCCAGAAGGAAAATTAATGAAGGTTTTTTTTCTGCCACCCCCTTCAAAAATTTCTGGGGGAGCTAAGTATTTTTCCAAAGAAAAGAAGGGCAACTCTATATACATATCCCATTTTAATTGTGTAAAATTGTGTGTAGCCTACACAGAGCCCAGAGGTTTTCCTGTATAGAAAAATATTTTAGAGATTAGGGATCAGTTTTCAACCTACAGGCAACTGTTTAGAGTAGCTACATTAACTATTTATAAACTATTCAGGCAAGCTAACATAAAATCCAGGAATTTATGATAAGAATTATCTATCGAAGAACGTCTGAAATTCATAACAGATAAAATATTCCGTCACAGATTAAATATGAGCAGGAAGAAAGTGCTAATGCAGGCACGTCCTGTGGTAGCATTAGAAGTAATAGCATGTAGAACATAGAAGAATAGTGTCAATAGTTTAGAGGTCTTCTAGTCCAGCCCCCTACAATGTTTTTGTAAGAATTTAGAAGGCTGTAGCAGTTGGGCCATCTTGCATAAAATTGCTTGCTGTGCTATGCAGCCTTTCTCACTTCATGTATAAGCCAAATTAAACTGCCATCATTATGATATTATCCCCCTGGATCTAAAGGAGGCTTTGAGATGTGTGTCATATGCCTTGCAATTGTGCCAAATTTTACTCAAGGATAAAGGCGATCATCTGGTTCAGAGTTTCCCATGTTTATAGAACATGGAGACTCACAGCATAAAAGTCCAATTTAACTTGATATGTTTTTGCCTATATGTTGTGATTCCTCTTCTCCAAACAAGGAGCCTCACTTTTCAAATTCTACTTTCTTACCTTGATAATTGTAAAACAAGTATTCAAATACCTTTAGAATATGATCTAATGTGATGGAACCTACATAGGGCCAATGCTCTCTGATATTAGGAGTTCTGCCTTGATTGATCACTGTATTAGGAATAGCTTAAATAAACCGGTTTTATTAGATCTCTCCAGTCGTTGGTTGGAATCAATCAGTTTTTCCACCCTTGTCCTGACTCCTTTATATTATTTCTTGAAATCAGGTTGGCAGGATTAAATCCCAATGTCCTTGCACAACCTGCCTGATAATTCATCTAGTGTCTAATAGCCCACGACACATCAAAAAAATTTCCATGCAGTTAATATTTCAGTTATGGGCGGGGGGGAGTATAAACTAGACAGCAACTACACTCTCTCCAAACCCTTCTTCTCCTTTACTAGACAGATCTGTACTGTTGTTGAAGGAACCTATCAACACAGTTCTTCAGGAGTTTTCTCTATTAGGATTATTTTGGCCTTTACTGCTATACAGGATTGGTACAATCAATCATTAACTCCTCACACACAGCCAAAACATCATAATCTACTTCACTGGTTCAGGGGAAGAATCAAAAGGCAGTGCTATTTCTACACTGTTAAGTAAAAGGGAAGAGGGGCAGTAAAGACGATTTCAATTTGCATAGAATTTGCACATTGATTCATATGTACAAGTGCACATCTTAAATTTCTTGAGGGATCTGACCCCATAAAACTGGGATTGACTCCCTGTCTCTTAGGGGAAATCTGACAGCCTTAATAAAGGGTTAAACACCTTTTTTATTTGATTAGTAGATTCATACAGGTCCTGATTGTTCTAATTTACTCTTATTTCACTTCCAGGTCCAGATTAACACCCATTTTAAATAATTATGAATGTAGAACATTTAGTCTTACCCTAAACAACTGTTTTACATATACTGCTAGAACAATAATATTTGCTTACTGAGTTCTAAGCAAATCTTATTGGAGCAATTTGTCATTATTTGAGGACGGGTTGCTTATTTTGTATTGTGCCTTGGTACAGGTATATTATCATTATTATTATTATTGTTGTTGTTATCATCATTATTATCAATGCTGTAACAAGAAAGATAGCCTACTTAGAAGTAACCTGTACATTTTGCTGCACATCCTGCTTGCAAATTAAGAGACAACAGCCAAGATCCCAGATCTTGTTTATGGGTGTTGATCTGACAGCTTTTCAAAGAAAGGATACCTTCAAAATACATGGGGGTATATAGGGCATATAAACAAAAAGATCTGGAGGACACATATCCATTCCCCCCCGACCATTGGTCATGCTGGTTAGAGATTATGGGATTTGTGTCCAAAATATCTGGAGCGTAGCAGCTTGCCTGTCCCTAGCTTAAAACTGTCAAAGCTCCACAGAGCATTTCCTGAGTCATATTCCTTTTCATGTTCGATACAGATTTACTCATAAGATTATATTTAACTGTCCGCATGTCCGTAGCCATGAACAAAACAGATGTTGCTAATGGAAAAGGGCTTTCTCCCACTCTATAGCAGCTTGTACACCCTCCAAAAGCATACCAGAAAATTAGGGGGAAATTCCAGAGCGTATCTGGAGGATGCTATGCGAAAGAAAGAATTAACTCCAACTGCTGCACCACTAAATATCTACTCCCACAATTCTGGAAAATGTCATTAATTCTGAATATGCTTTTTAAAAAAAAAAAAATCCGTTTAAATCGGTTTAAATTGCTACTTAGAACTTTGCTGGAGTTTCCAATATTTGCATTGCTTCTCTTTTAAAGTATTTAAAAGAATACTTTTAAATCGTTTTTTATATTTCTGAACAATGGATGGATGGATTTTTGTTTTTGTTGATGTTATTCTGCTGCTTTTTAATCATTTTGTCTGAGTGAGCTTCCTTGATTGGAAGTCTATCCTGCTACAACAAAGCTCTCAGGATGTTCTCATCCTTTATGGTTGCTTATACTGGATTCTAGCTCTTTTAAAAGATAACAAGCAAAGGACAATGGTGAATGGTGCATATGGTGAATGCTGCAGAAATCAAACTATGAGAAGAGATTTCCTCCCTTCCTTCCTCTCTTCCTTGAATTATATCCTAACCTTTCTCAATATGGCTCTCAACATGCCATTTGTAACATTCTTTCCTCCTCCATCCCCAACCACCCAAGGTTCTGTGGCTAAAGTTAGGGTCAGTTAGGCTAAGACAAAGCAAAAGCCTAAAGCCAACCAGACAACTTCCACAACTACGATTAGACCTGAACCCATGTTTCTCCAATCCTAGAGAAACACCTTAATCTCTCCTCAACTGTTATTGGGAAATCACTATCATATTATAAGCAAATTGCACTCTCTCACCCAGAGCATTTTCAGAAGTATGTCAGTCAAGCATCATTCTAATCATCACACACAACTATTTAATAATACCACCACTGCTTCATCTTATTTGCATTAGATTGGCTCACACTGGAAGGTTTTTCCACTATAATCTTGCCAT
>JAPKID020007402.1:0-10284 GCA_026931265.2 Tropidonophis doriae | reverse complement strand
GGCAATGTGGTGCTGCCTGCAATTAAACTAGACTGGGGAAGGAGAGCCCCAATCTTTTGGAAAGCTCTGATTGGATCCCTTCTGGTTTCTCTGCCTCTCCTCTCACCCCAGCCTGCCAGCAAGAGGTGAGTGAGTGGGCTTTATTGTGTTTCAGGTATTTCCCACCCAGATAGCATGCTGCATTTGCAATAGGAGAGATGTTTGGGGAGGAGGGTGGGAGAGAGAGAGGAATGAGGGGAAAGGATAGGAAAAAGAAAGAAGGAAACTTCTTTCACAAAGTAGAAAAACAAATGCTGTTGCTTTAAATCATAAATGAGCATGCCTGGCTGTGGAATTCTGCGAGTTGAAGTCCACAAGTCCTAATGCTTATACCTTTAAATTGAAAGGTGCAGTGAACAACAACATTTTAATAATCAAAATATTGGATGATATTTTTGAACAATGAATCCAGAAGTTAATTTCAAGGACACCTTCTTCTGTGAATAGACTGTATTCAAAAAATGTTATAGAAGTTTTACCTGACAAAATTGAGACTGAGCTGAAAGTGGATTTAAAAGTGACAAGCTGCAAAAATAGGATGGACAAATGTGCTACATTGGACAAATGTTAAAAAAGGATGATGCCTTAATAATCAAGAGATATAGGAATAATAAACCTGAATAATTGTCAAATATTGGATTTACAAATGAGGCTTCAAAGTTAAAACTTTGAATGGTTATGTGAAAAAAGTCAAAGAAAAAAAGGCAATGAGATGATATATTATTTGAAGGGACTAAAGATTAAGAAGAAATATAAAGTTGGTATATTTGATCAAAGTTAACACGACATCTTGTTATTTCTTGTATCTCTTAATGAACTTTATTTATTAAACAAAATTATGTGGTTATCCAACTCACAAAAAATGGCTCCAGATGGGCCACAACATGAAAAGAATCCCAAATATAAACCATATTATCTCAGCCACACACCACATCCGGTGGGCAGCAAAAATAGAATCATACTAACCACTTTATAAAACCACTTGTTTTTTTTCTTATCAGGACTGAAATGACAAGACCTTAAGGACTTTATTGAGAAGAATTGGGGAGACATCATTATTTTATTTTAAGAGAATGTGATATGTTATTAAAATTGTCTATAATTGTGATGAAAGGGAAATCATTTTTATATTTCTTTTCTTAACTATGTTCTTATTTTTCTTTTTCTTGTTCCACTGATTAATTGTTCTTACTGTCAGGAAATTTCTTCTTAGTTCTAGGTTGCTTAGAATAGATTGACCCCCACTTCTTTGTGGCAGTCCCTTAGATATTGGAACACTGCTATCATGTCACCCCCTAGTCCTTCTTTCATTATACTAGATATACCCAATTCCTGCAACTTCTTTTCATGATTTAGGTTCCCGTCCCCTAATTATCTTTGTTGCTCTTCTCTATCCTCTTTCTAGACTCAACATCTTCTTTATATCACGGCGAACAAACTGGATACAATATTCTAAATGTAGTCTTACCAAAGCATTGTAAAGTGGTACTAACACTTCATATGATCTTGATTCTGTTCCTTTGTTAATGCAGCCTAAGACTGTGTTGGCTTTTTTGGTGATTGCAGTGGTGGCTCATATTTAACTGATTGTCTAATAGGACCCAAGATTCCTCTTGCAGTTCTTCAGCAGGTACCATCTATTCTACACCTGTGCATTTGGTTTTTCTTGCCTAAATAACTGTTTTTATCCCCTTTGAATGTCAGTGTTAGATAGGGCCCAGTGTTCAAATCGCTTATCAGACTTTTAGCTAAGATCAAGTGTAGTATAAATCTGTCAAGATGTTTAGTATCTTCTGGAGTGTTGCCTATTCCTGCCATTTTGGTGTCATCTGCAAATTTCCCATTTATCCCTTCATCTAAATCATTGATAATTTCTATACGCAATCTCTTTTTTGCTTGACCCTATCCCACTACTGACGTGATTATTGTCATTATAAGGAGAGGAAATAGTTTACTCTTTGTAATCTTTTCCTCTCCAATCTCTGCTCTAGTGAAGGGGATGGGTGAGGTAAGGTAAAAGAAACATAGGCTATAGAAATCATTTGCTTTTTTTGTCTTCCCTCTCTCAAAGTTGAGGGTGGGAATGTAAAAAACACCAAACAGGTATCACCCAGCACAACATGGAGGGACACTTTAAAGATCATAAATGAGCTGTTAAAGCTACCTTTTTTTCAGCATTGTTGTCAACTTTAAATGGTCTGAACAAATAGTTGTGAAATGAGGACTATGAAACATCTAGAGGAGATAATTCCTTATGCAATCTATGCAAGCTTATTGAAAAATGTGTCCTTGTATGGACAACAGTGCCTATTCCCAGATGGCATTGGAGCAGTAGGGATCCTTATTCTGAGTAAGGATGTCATGTTTAAGAAAGTTAATAGGTTTCAAATGCAGTTAATATGTTTTTGCTTGCTGTTGCCTCTTATTAAGACATATGGATAACCCTTTACAGATATTTCTTTTAATGATTGATTCAATTTTCTTGCTAGATGGATTAAAGAAAATGTTTATTGTAAATGTTTAATTTGGTATTAAATTATTAACAGCAATTAGAGTTTGGCTAAACCATGAAAAACTATAAACACATTTTTGTAAACTTTCTGTAGCACCAAAGGACCTAGCTAGCATCTTACTTTCTTTGTAAATTATTAAATACTAAACAAGCCTTGGAAAGGGACACTTCCATGCATTTTGACATGGTTGAAGCATCTTTTGAAATGTTAAAGTAACGGCTTCCTCTGGAATTCTTCTATGGCTTCTTTAAAGAATCACCCTGGTTGTTTTAAATGGATGCATATGCAGTGCTGCTTCATTAGTTCTAACAGACATGTGATCCATGTAAACCCATGCCTTCTGGAAGATCTGACTGCTGTATCAATTCTAGAAGAAAATGCTTTGCTTATGCCAGCATGATTTATGAATCTCCCATTTCAAATAATTAGCATAGTTCTATTAAATGTGTTCATAAATGTTTTCTTAACTTTGTATATTTTCTACTAGAAAGAAGATTATCTGGAAGTGACCTAGAAAAATATATCTCCAAGAATACTTTGTGGTACATTTGTGGACCACCTCCAATGATAGAATCCATCTCCAAGCTGCTTGAAAACCTTGGGGTGATTCAGAGCAATATTTTCTTTGAAAAGTGGTGGTAGCACAACCAGCAGCATTCCAGACAAAATAAAAATGAAAACATAATATATGCATGTTTGCTGATAAACATTGAGAGTTTACACAAAGTAAAAAAATTTCCATTTGTGGAAATAAAATAATTCATAATAAAATTATAAAATTTATTTTTAACAAACAATTTGTAAAAACAAATAGGAAACATGTTAAATTTGTACATGTTCTGAGCAGTGACAATTTCTAAAAATAAATATATTATTAACTTTGGTATGTAATACATAGGTATATAACTAAATATTATGTATGTAAGATTTCACTACATATGGATAAGAGAAGAAGAATGGCTTGAGGAGACCGCTTCCTGCCGGTGGAGGCGTCGGACGAGTCCTTGACTCGTCCGCTGCTTGTTTCTCCCTGACGGCCCCTTCGGGGGTACGGGGCTCTTTAAGGGCCCCCCACTGGACGGGCGGCATGCGTGCGACCCCCACCCAGGCAGAGCGCAAAAATTTGTGGTGAGAATTCTTTTTAATGCAATGTGCTGTTAATATTTTCTCTTATGGAATTGTGTCTCACAACATTAGATACCAAGTAGCTTATATTGTTTTGTAAAGGGCCCAGACAAATAAAATAATACTGTCTGTCTTCCATGCATTATGATTATTGTATCGAACCTCCATTGAAGGGTTCATTGAATATTAGCTCTATAAAAGAGCATCATTACGGCCCCTTTGGGAAGCAAGATTTGGAGATTTGGTCTGATTCAGATGAATATTATGTTTATATAATTTGTAATAATATTGAAAATGTACATGGAACTGGTCTCAACTAAATCTTGGGAACAATCTTACTATTTATTTGCTTGCCTGCAGAGTTTATAGGCTGTTTTAATGAACTACCTTGTGATATTCATATACCCCTCCCCAATACATAATTTGGGCTAAAAACAAATATTTTTGTCAGATGTGTATAGTCATCCATCTCACAAAACATAACTCTGGGTAACAATAACTCTAACAGACCAATCTGATATTACAATAACAACAGTCGTACCTTCACTAAAGGTCCACTGACAGGGCATTGAGATTGAGATGAAGGAACTGAATGCAAGACTGTTACAAGACAAGGATTCTATGGACCCTGAGGGTGGCCCATTTATTGTCTCCTGCCACATATTCTCCTGCCCATTACTACCATAATATGATGGTCTGTCTTTATTCTATAAATTTCATTTCCCAAATCAAGTTCGTCCAAGACCCAGGAACAGAAATCCATCCATCTTTCCTTCCTTCCCTCCTATCCTACCCTACCCTTACTGCTACTCAGGAAGCAGGCAAGGTGAAATAGGTATGAATATTAAAACAAAAACCAAACATTGTAAAGAACCACTTGAACCAATATTCATATCACAAAAACACTCTTCATTTTCAGGAAAAATAGTCATGACAATCCTGTATTATTATTTAAAAGACTATTTAAAAGACTATTCAGTTGATTGCTAAAATTAAAGAGGACACTCTCATTGTTTGGTGGCTTTGCCAAATAAAGAAATTTTGGTTTCTCTCAGATTGTCTTATGGGGTTGTTTTTTGCATATTTTTGTAATACACAAAAAGGAAAAAGGAAAAGGAAAGAAAACAACTAGAAAAATACTACTGTAATCAAATATATTAAACATCTATTTTACATACTATGTCATAAATCTTGATCAAATGGAATGATATTGGTCAGTCTTTAATTATGTAAATAAAGAGCCCTTTTCATAAGTAGAGACTAAATACTTCAGATTAAGATTTTAAATCTCAATGTAGCATATATAATTGTTGCTACATCCCAAGCCCAGTATATCCAAAGTTCTAATATTGATAAACACATTTTTGTTTTATTCTGTTATTTATATGCCATTCAATTCCAAAAAGTCTGAGTTACTTTATAAAATTCAGTATTATGTTGACTTCTTTACCTCCCCCCATTCATTTCTACAGAACTGCATTAACAAAGGTATGAATTATAAACTTCCTCTGAATTGTCCGTAGACATGAAAAATAAAGTTGAATAAATGACATTATAGGAGGTGAGCCATTTTAATCTACATTAGTAGAAAACCAAAAATTATTTGATGGCAACTTTTGTAACACATTTATATAAAAAAGCTTGTTTTATAATACATTTATTATTCACAAAAATACCAGGCTTAGATTTTTTTTGTTGAATCAATATATTTAGATTAGACGAAAGATAAATTTTAATCAGTCACTCAGGTTCTAGTCATCTCATCTGGATTACTGCAGTGCATACTACATGGGGCTACTGCTGAAAGCTATTGGGAAGCTTACATAATGCAGCTGCACAGACAATCCTGGGAGTCCTTAAGGTGGCCCATATAACCTCTGTTACATGAAGTTGCACCTGCTGCAAGTTTGCTTCTGTGTATTCAAGGAACTAGCTATTACCTATAAAGCCCTTTATGGCATGGGTCCAGTTTACCTCAAGAAACATCTCATCCCAATGGAATTGGCCTGCCCCATTTCTGCTGGCAGAAGGAGCATGCTGAAAACCCCATTGACCAAGGAATTCCAGTTGGCAAGGTCCAGGAGAAAAGCCTTTTCTGCTATGGCTCCCAGCCTCTGGAACATCACACCTCTTACAATGAGACCTGCCACCACTCCAGCTTGAACACCTGAAAGGGTGTTAAAACCTAGCTCTGCCAGTTGATCTAAGGCCAAGATTCTGGAGGTGGTTATTGGATTAAATAAAAAATCCTATTGCTACTTCATTATATATCCCATCAATCTTAACAATTGATTAATTTTAATGCTATATTTTACTGTTTAAATTTTTAAAAATATTGTTTTACCGGGCTTTTAGCTACCTAGAGTCACGTGATGGTGAGAGGGGAGGAATATAAATTTAATAAATAAATAACTATTTATTAATAGCAAATATCCCAACAATACTCCAATTAATGTAATATTTATCCTTATAATATTCTTTAATTTCTTAAATAAAAACTATAGATTTGGAACATCTCAAAATGAATCATTGAGGAGCTCTAGACATTTCTACAGCATCTGGGCCAAATTGGAAGATCTGCATGTCTTGCCATATATTGCCATTCAGTTTTAGGCAACCTAAATTCCCCTGCATTGCTTCAACTTGAAAGAAAGGAAATTAGCACAATTGGGACATCTTCTGGACATGTTCTGTATAACATTTCACTTCACAATAGAAATGAAACCAAAGCTCAGAGAAAGAGAGAATACAACTGCATAAGTATTAGGTCACGTTCTGTAAAATTGATCAGTAATCTGAACAGAGGAGGTATTGTATTGCACCCAATTATTTTGAACTGTATAGAAACATCCTAGTTTCCACAAAGACATCAAGAATACTTGACATAAAAGAACAGAGTAAAACTATTCATGTAGCAACTCTTCACAAGCATTTTAAAACAGTTTCACATTTAGATTTATCACATAACTGAACAGGCCAAGGAGAAATGAACAACTGAAAATGAGGACAAATGGGAGCAGGGGAAGAAGGGCAGAGGGTTTGATCTTGGCACCTTCAACAAAAATTACAAAACTGCAAAAAAAGTGCTTAGCCTTATATGTATAGACATTACTTTTCCAGTATTAGGCTTTTTTCAGTTGTGATATTTTTATAACAAAATGTATTTTCAAGAACATATTTTAGTAATAATATCGAATAGGCAATGCACCATAAAATTGCATGATGAGTCATGTGATCTGTGCACTACAATGGTCATAGATCATTTAGTAATCATAGATCATAGAAGAGATTGAAATGAAGTTGATTTCTGGAATATAGAAATAAATAATGTAAAACTAGCTCATGAGTCTGTTGACAGATGAGAGAAGAAAAGAAGCAGACAATTAATAAGGTAACAAAACATTTACAGTAAGTTTGAAGGACTGAAAACTCCAAAATACTGAAAAAGCTAAATAATATTTGATTTTAAGGTTATGCCTGTGTTATGTATGTGTCTTTGTCTTGAGTATTTACACATATTCACCCATACTCATATATGCAGGTTATGCAGGGTGCTCACATCACCCAGGAAGAATCAAACTGAAAAACTATCATATGTTGTAGATGTTCATCAGCTGTTCCTTTGGTGCAAAATAACCATTACAGCCCATCCCCACAGATTTCTCAAATTAATCTCCATTTTTTCTTACGTATTCTTCCCTAGATATATTCCACTGATTGGCTATGTAAAGAGAATATATTTGGAACATATTAGTTCTCTCAACGTTCATATAAGCCCCCTCATCTTGTCACAGCCCTGATGGAGGTGAGGAGAAAGAGACAGAACTGTTTGGCTTTCTGCAGAGTAGGACAGGCGGGGAACTCTTGTCAATTTACATAAATACAGTAGCAAGGATACTGTTTCTTTGAAATGCCAATTTTGCTTTCTCTGATCTTGAAGAAATTAATCTCCCTCAAAAGGGAGATTATCTGTGGCAGTAACACTGTAAAGCTTAAAGTGGAACTATAAACCAGTCTTCTGTAGCAGCTTTTTAATGGAACTATTTCTTTTATAATTTAAGCGGTTGACAAGTGATTGATTGTTCTTATAGGATACTCCAGTGGCCCATCCATTACCAAATGGGAGATGCATAGTCCTACCTTTTTGCCAAAAAGTTAACGGTCCTCAATTTTAAGACCTCTTGACTTTTATTGCCCACCTTGTTTATTTGTACTCACCGAATACAGTACAAAAATAAGGATATATCTCCTTGATCATAGGATGTCACAGGCATCTGGGTACCTAGTGTTGTGGAATGCATTTTGGTAGAGACTTTTTACCATGAGAATTTAGTCTGCCAGGGGTAGGAAAGACGTATTGCTTTGAAATGTTAAATTCTACAGGAAAAAATGCTTTTAATAGCACAAGCACTTCAAATAAGCTGTTAAAATCTGTTTCACCTAGAATATTTCCTCTGAAGCAAAGGACAGAGGGCATATCTGTGTAATTGCAAAATTATATTCTCCAAGTGATTTACTAACTAATTATTTTGTACCGAGGCTTTAATTCTTGATCATTAGGATTTTGTTATGCATTTTAATGGTTTAAGAGTGTAGCAGTATTTTTTAAAAAAATAAATGTAAATTATAATTCATTTGATGTGAATCTTCCTTAATTGAAGAGGATAGAAGATTATTCATGCAGTTGGGGACAAGGACTGGTTATATGTCCAAAAGGAGAAGCCTATGAATGCAAAACTACACAACGGAAAGACACATTGATTATCATCACCTTATTTGCCAGAGAGAAGCTAAAAATTTATACTTCCCATCTTGCCTAGAGGTCACTCTAGGAGGCTTACAACCAAGAACAAATCAATATGACAAAACAATGAAATATTAGAATACATATTAACATTAAAATTTGACTTAAAACTAACAAACATGGCAAAGAATGGAACAGGTTACTATGGGAAAGGGAAACAAGGCCTATGGCCTTGAAAGAGACTGTTACTATGACTCTTCCTAATCCTATTTGATATTGGAAAAATCTTTACTTTTACTTTACTTTTTAGGGAGGATTCTTGACAACTTGATGGCAAATCAGGTGTAAAAATGACTTAGAACATGTCATTTGGATCCCCTTCAGTCACAATTTAGGCTTTAGATTTGAAACAACATTGGCCACATTGGTAGATGATTATTGTTGAGACCTGGATAAGGGTATGTAATGCAGTGCTTAACAGGCCACCACAATAACAATCCTCACGAGGCATCATGGGAGTGCAAGGATTGTTATTGTGGTGGCCCGGCCTCTCAGTGTTTAAAGATGGTGGCAGCGGCGGTTGTTCCTCCTCATCCTGGGTTGCGGTGCCACTTTCCGGGGCGGGTGCCACATGTGGGGAGCCGGGGCTGGCAACCACGCGCAGGTCTCACTGCTGGCATCGCAGCTGCTGCTGGGGGACAGCAGCGAGAATGATCTGGTGAGATTCCCACAGTGGCGGGCAGCAGAGGTGGCGTGGCCCTTTTGACAAGGAGAGCAGCCCTTGGTGCCAGCAAGCCTGCTCCCTTTCCGGCCTGACAGAGCGGCCCCTCTACATGGTGGGTCGGCGCCCACCTCTTGAACTGGGTGGATGGGGAAAGCCCAGATACCCCCAACCAATGACCCCCCCACAGCACATTCTCTCCAGCCATGCAGAGGTAAGGGCCTTCCGAAGGCACCAAGCCGTGGGAGCTGGAGAGCAGTGAACAAGCACTCCAGCAGCTTGGTGCCTTCAGAATACCGCTAGGTTGGCGAGTGGTGCTCTGTCTGGCTAAGGTGGGGGGCATTGTCCAGGGGGCTTATTTTTTGGGGGGGGGATAATATTTTTGCCCACTTGAAATATGTGGCCATAGTTTCAGGCCATGTCATATTTTCAGGGGAAAATGGTATTATGTTTTTTAATAATGATTTAATACAAATAAATTTATATCTAATTATTTTTAATGTTACTGTTATTTTTAATTATTGTATTATACTAGAAGTGTAATGATTAGTTATCATGGTAAACATTGGTAGATCTGGTATACACTAACAAGCAAACTATGGAAGAATAAAAACTGGATGTTATAGACCAGAAGTTGCAGTACAGAAAATGAATCTTCAAAGTCTGGCTAGGATGAAGGGGACAGAATATCTGTCAGAGAACTAATGCTAATACAGAAGACAACTGCATGCTGCTCTTAATTCAAAATGAAGCAACTCAGCATATTTTTAACTACATGTAGTGTAGAAAATTTTGCTTAGTAATCATATTCTCCATCATTAGCATCATGTCAATTGTAACATTTATGACTTAATAAACAATGGTTTATGAAGATTCCTCTTTGTTTAGTTTTTCTTTGATCTTGCTCTGCTTAAACTGCAATCTAAACTTTATTTATAAATGAAAGTGTACTTGGATAACTTGTAAAAACCAGGAAGAAACATTAAGCTATTGTTTTTTTATTTGGCCAAATTAATTGACCAGAACCAAGGTGAAAGTGGGATGGCAGTAAATAAGAAGGGTGAATGGAGGCTCGGAGGCTACAGCTGGTCCAGAATGCGGCCGCGTGGGTAATTATGGGTGCCTCGAGGCACTCACATATA
>JAPKID020007401.1:0-10284 GCA_026931265.2 Tropidonophis doriae | reverse complement strand
CTAGGGATTCGAACCGCTGAACTGCCGAGCTTTCTGATCAACAAGCTCAGCGTTTTAGCCACTTAGCCACCATGTCCCTTGTAATTTGGTACTCAGGCGTCTCTTATTTGATACTCAACCCTCATTCTTTAATAACAACATTCAGAAGTTTAAATATTGACGGTATGTCTGAGATTTCCAGCCATCTGGTGGTGATAGTAGCGGTGGTGGTGATGAGGATTAGAATTGAAAACCAGAGATCCTTGAAAAGGGTGAGAAATATTTGGCATCAGTCTTTTGGTTTGAGGGAACAAAAGTAGAATAAGGGGAGTTCTCCCTTGCATCTATATTTTCAATAAAACCAGAATAGGTCTTTTGCTCAGTAGCAACAAGAACAAGTGTTATGAACAGATTTCTCCCTTGAAACAAATGGGGGAAAGTTTAATATAAAAAAATCAATAAAAGAAGAGGAAAGGAATAAGTCGTAAAAACCTGCAGTAAACTGAAAGTATCCTATATAGCAGTTTTAAAATCAAGCTGTAGTTAAAAGGGGACCGCTGCTATATTTTAAAATCCTTTTAAACTCACAGATGTATAGAATCCAAGGAGCAAACCCTTGAAGGGGCTAATGCAGCTTTCAGCTAACCTTAAAAGGAATAGCTCGCATGCACACCAGAGCGTTTATTTAGATTAGACAGCTATCTAAGGGTTCTTCTAATTGGTTCTCCTACAGTTTCTCCTCTAGTGGCCACTATATTTAAATCCCTTAAGGCCTCCATGAAGAATTCTGTGATAGAAAAAACGAAGAAGAAAAATGCATCGATTTCCTTATTGAAGGTGATCTCTTGCTCTACTTTGATTTCCAACCTGGAAAAAAAAACTTTGCTGGTTAAAAGGCAGTCTGAAAGCAAGCAATCCACAGTTGCACAGATTTTATCCCTTCCTCCCCGAGTTCATTGGAATTTAAGAATTCGGATGGAAAATGCAGGCCTCGGTTCTTCCAAAGACTGTAGTGTGTTGGGATGTAAGAAAGGAATCACAAATCTATATGGGTCATTTTTTTTAAAAAAAGAGTTTTTGTTTTTGGTAGGGTTTTAACCTGCGATGAAATATAACAATTGCTAGGATTGTTTAGGGCAGGGGTCTCAAACTCAATTTACCTGTGGGCCGCTGGAGGCAGAGTCTGGGTGAGGCTGGGCCGCATAAGGGATTCCACAGAGGTCCACTCCCCCTGTGGGCTGCACTAATATACTTTCATATCACGGTGAGGGGCACAAGATACCATCCTGCGGGCCCGTAATTGGCCTGCAAGCCACGAGAATGAGACCTCTGGCCTAGAGGTTTTTGCAAGATGTTTCAACATTCAACTTCAGGTTTGAAGTTTGGACATCTTGCCAGGTGAAAATAAATATCCTTTAAATTACAACAAATTCCCAAGAAAAAGGGGTAGAATGGAACCTTGAAACGGTTTTCAGAAGGGAATTACAGAGGACTGTGTACAGTCAGTTTCAGAAATCAACAATTCCATTTTCAAGAAAGCTTGCCATCAGCCAGGGTTCACATCCATTCAGGAAATTTCCTCAGATAACAGATGGATGCATAAACTGATAAGAGGACAAAGCAAGGCAACAGAAATGAAAAAAGAAGAGGGAAGTGCCAAAGGGGAAGGAAAGGATAGGGTAAGGTCAAGGCTACAGCAAGGGTGGTATTCAGCAGGTTCTGACCAGTTCTGGAGAACGGATAGCAGAAAATTTGAGTAGTTTGGAGAACTGGTAAACACCACCACTGACTGGCCCTGCCCCCATCTATTTTTTACCTCCCAAGTCCCAGCTGATCAGGAGTAAATGGGGTTTTTGCAGTATCCTTCCCCTGGAGTGGGGAAGGAATCAAGATTTTACAGTATCCTTCCCCTGCCACGCCCGCCACGCCACGCCCACCAAACCACGCCCACAGCACCGAGAGTAAAAAAAATTGAATCCCACCACTGGCATACAGGATCCAAAGAGCCTACTCTGAAAGATACCAGTAGCTTCCCACAATTGAGAAAAGTGCTTTTTTTCCAATTTACCTGGCAAACTTAAACCACAAAGGTTTTAATTAAGGGTTTTAAGAAATCGGTTTTATGCAAATTGCCACGTGGAGGAGTGTTTTCCACCTGCATTGAGGAAGTAGTGAACTCCGGGCAAGGAAGAAGCCAGGACGTTTCTCTTGTTTTATGTAGGCAACTTTGCTGATTTTATCACGTCTTATAATACTTGGTGGTGTTTTTTAAAGCCGCTTCTGCTGGGAATAAGTGATTAGATTAGGGGGGGAATGGGGTTTTCTTTAAAAAAAAAAAGATTAGAAAAAATTGTGTGTGTGTGTTTAAAAAAAACTCAGTAAAACAGAGCAATAAAATAGTTCTCAATAGAATATAAATAAATAAAATTGTTCCCAATGGAATATAAACTAAGATTCTACAAGTCAAAAAGAAGACTCTGAAAAGTAACTGATCTCAGTTGATTGTTTCCTGACTAATATTTGGTTGGACCAAGAGGAAGCTTAAAGTTTCAGTCCAAAAACACAAAAGAATAAGCAAAATTGGAAGAAAATAAAGAAGAGCTGCTTATTAGCACAAAAACTTGGAATGGTGTAGATTTGCGGGATCCGGATATTATTCCCTTTGTGTCATTAAGATGAACACCAATCCAGGCCTTCCTGTCCTCTACCATTCTCAGGAGTCCATTTAAGCTCACGTCAACTGCTGTGATGACTCCCATCCAGTCACCTCATTCTCTGCTGTCCCTTTCTTCTTTTGCCCTCCATCTTTCCCAGCATGAGGCTCTTCTCCAGGGAGTCCTTCCTTCTAGTTAGATGTCTTCTAGGTCTCCATTATCATTCACCACAGCATGCAGAGTCTCATACAGGAGAAATCAAGGTAGCTCAAAATATGTTTGGGGAAGGGGGAACCGAAAGCAAGACGAACAGAACAAAGAACTGAGAGGAAGTGCCAAGCAAAAGGGAAAACAAAGGTGCAAATGTTAATTGGGAGTTGCCAAGAGCATAATGGGTTACACAGAAGCAGACTTCCGTAAAACAAGCCGAAGAGGTCTTGATTCTTTTAACAGGCAGCTCTATCCTTTATAGCCAGAAATCCTGGCTCCCTGGAGGAACTCCAACTTCCCTTGGAATGCAAAGACCTGACAGGAAGCCCCATTAATCAAATGACTCAACATCCCAAGCAGGGTTTTTTTCAGACAGGTGTCTGTCGTGTGAATTGTGGAACCCGCAGAGACACCGGCAGGTGCAGGTTCAAGAGATGATATAAAATGGTTCTGCAAATTTGATTCTACAGGTGGACCTCAACTTACAATGGTTCATTAGTGATCGCTCAAAGTTATAACAGCACTGAAATAAGTGACTTATGACCGTTTTTCTCACTTATGACCTTTGTAGCATCTCCATGATCATGTGATCAAAATTCAGATGCTTGGCAACTCCTACTTATGACTGTTGCTGTGTCTCAGGGTCACGTGATCCCCTTTTCCAAACTTTTGACAAGCAAAGCCAATGGGGAAGCCAGATTCACTTAACAACCAGGTTACTAACGTATCAACTGCAGTGACTCACTTAACAACCATGACAGAAAAGGTCATATAATGGGGCAAAACTCACTTAACAAATGCCTCACTTAACAACAGAAATATTAGGCTCAATTGTAGTTGCAAGTCGAGGACTCTCTGTACATAGTTCAGATGAGTTTAAGAACTGGGATATTCTACTCCTCTTTGGATGTTTAAAGAACATAGAAAGCTTAAGGAATCATGATAGGAGAGCGAGCGCTGTAAGCTGCATCATTTTTGTTTTGCATAGAAATGCCCAGTTGTGCTGTTTTATAGTTCTGGGGCATCACTATTAAATCTATTTTCCTTTCTCTGTACCTGATGAATTCAGCTCTAGCCTAAAATTTCAACAGGTATTTTCTATTAAAAGGCCACATTAGTCTTTGTTGCATGTGCTATAACAGCATGTCTCCTCCTTTGGAATTTGTTGGCAATCTGTTCCCCGAGTGAATCTTTGGCAGTAGGCAGTAAGTGTGAATGCATGCAAGCAAGCCTCATAACTTCGGTTGTTTCAGCACCATTTGTGTTCTGCAGTCCAACTGAAATAAATAGGTGGAATGACGAAAACAGACTAACAGAGTTGGAAGTGGTCCAATCTCTTCTTAAGAGGTGGGGGATAAATCATAATGTTGGATCCTCAGTGGTCTACTGTAGGGCCTTCTGAAGTCTGTGTCAGGCCTGGGAGCCATCTTTTGTATAGGGCCTTCCGGCCTGACACATTTAATGCTATAGGAAAATGAGAGGGTGGATTATATAGAGTATGAGAGTCTAAACGTTCTTTTGTCAGAGAGTCAAGAACTGTACCTGGAGAGGTGTGACTGGGAGACATCTCCAGTTGGGATGGCGCCTGATTGGACCATGTGATGGATATGTGGGTGCTGGGCAGGCACCTGGACTTTCATTTGGGTGGGGGAAACCTGGAAGCTTTCAGATTCGGATTTTCCCAGATGTGCCAATATGACATCTCTAATAAAATGGAACTTTGAGGAACTTAAAGCTTTGGAATCTTCTTTCTTTGGGGGTGTTACTTGGAACCCCAACAGTCTGTTTTTACATATCTTGGGGAATCTTCCAGTTTTCCTGACTGTGCATCTGTGCTTACTATACTAAAATTACAAACTCCAAACAACTGAGCTGCAAAGATGTTAATACCTAGCAGAAAGCAAAAGGCAAGGAAGGATGTAAAAAATCCAGGAGACTTCCTCAAATGCTGAAAGAAACCAGACAGAAAGACACTACTGTGTTTCCCTGAAAATAAGACAAGGTCTTCTTTTCTTTTGACCCCTGAAATAAGTACTTGGTCTTATTTTCAGAGAGGCCTTATTATTTTTGAGGTGCAGGAGGCACCGAGCGTGGTCACCTCATGACTGCTGCTGCGTTGCAATATTTTTGGAGAGGGCTTATTTTCAAGGGAGGGCTTATTTTAGCGCATGTGCTCAAAAGTCCGATTGGGCTTATTATTTTGGGGGAAACAGGGTACATGCAGGCCATTCAACAAGACATTTATCCATGAGCACTTCCACTTCATCCACTAAACATTTTCATTTGGTTATAGCTGAAGGAAGCAATGAAAAGTCTGGGTGTGGAGAAAAAAGGACAACTGTCTTTTTGGACAACTGTCACATGAGGTACCTCTATTTAAGTTTTCACAATTTCCATTGCGAATATCCTCAATTCTTGCCAGCTGACATAATTTTTTTTAAAAAAATCTGTTTTGAATTATTTATCTTCAGAACAATTAATTCTCCCTTTGTGAGCTTAGTGTTGGTGTGTGTGTAGGATCAAAATGAAGCCATTTTGTGAACCTGTTGTTTCTGCAGCTTAATTTCATTGATTGTAAGCATCTCTATAAAATTATCATTGACCTGCATAGCTTGTAGGAACCACGAATTTATAACTGAAAAGGGAAGAAACAAAACAACAAATTGCAGAGATGGAAGAGGTAAAGAGGTGGCCAATCATGAATGATCCAGGGGTCAGTCTTCTTTCAAGAAAGATTAACTATTTTTGGCATTATCTCATGAACATGAAGAGAGTATGGAATTTGATCAACACTTAAGAAAAGTATTTTTAGTGAGAGGAAAATGGACAATTTTGAATGTTATGCGGTCTTTTTTAAGGCTGGGATTTGGGGTCCCGCAGTGAAATTAATTCACAGTAAATTTGAAAAAGACAAAAGGACCCTTCACCCAAAGTATAATGGATTGTTGTTTGACTGTTTTTCAGATGTTTGTTACGCCTGTAACGTGACAACCCTGGAAATTCAACCTAAACTCTTAAGATTGTTCTCTTAACGGCAGTGCCACCTAGTGAGTTTAATTAGAACCACCAATCCAATATCCATTTTCTCAATTTCTTTTCTTGTGATGATGTACTGCCATTGGTAAGACCTAGAGTTTGAACAGGAACGATTTGATTGATCATCCAGTGTATTCAGTATTACCCTGAGGCAATACTGAAGGATCTCAACTGATACCTTTTGTTATCGGTTATTTATTTTGGAGGTGGAAGTAAGGGCGAAAGTGAGGATGGGATGATGCTCATCACTCTCTGCCACTTTAAAAAAAAAATTTTTTTTCCCTGGGTCAAAATTTGGAAGGATCCTTCAGCTCCAAAAAGTCCTTCTTGGAACACCGTTTTTGAACCAGAAGCCGGTGGAAATATAACACAATTCAATGAATGTTTTTCTGCCCCAGTTTTTTTCTCAGATACCAGAGACTCCAAAGGTCCATTTTCTATTTAGCAGATTTGTTTTAAATAAATCACATCTTAACAGTATAAACCAGAGGTTCCCAAACTTGGCAACTAAAGTTGCCCTTTGTGACCCTCTTATTCCATCTCCTCCTCCTGGTCTTTACTGATGGAATCAGGCTTAATAAAACCACATCAAGAACAAATGTTTCTCTGTGTGCTAAACTCCAAGGAGGTGCATTCAATTATGCAGTACTTTTGTACTGTACATAAACACTATATTTGGCACTTACCATGTTTAATAACAACAGTGGAGGTTTGATTGCCATCTTAGTTCTAACAAAATGTCTCATAAACATTTGGGTTATTTTAGATAAAGGAGGCCTTGAAAAGTTTGATATATTCCCAGTCCATGTAATACCTTAAAAATTATGCATGAGGACATAGTTCTCATTTGGTTACTATTCATGTGTTACATTAAAATTACTAACAGTTGTTGTATCAAAAGCAAACATCAAATGCTCATTTCTTCCTGACCCACTTTTTCAGTCACTCTAGAAATTGGGGCTACTTCGTTTAGGTGGCCTTAAATGCCTTGTGGATTGCATTCTTCACTGTAGATTGATGGGGACAATACTAGAAATAAGGATAAATTTTGTGACAATGAAACAATCAACTGATGGAACAGAAGTTGCCTTCAGAAGTTGTGGGAGTTTCATCACTGAAAGCTTTCAAGAAGAGACTGGACTGCCATCTGTCAGAAATGGTGTACAGTCTCCTGCTTGGGCTGGGAGTTGGACTAAATGACCTACAAAGTACCTTCCAACTGTTAATCTGTTATTTATGCTTAGATTCATCCTTATGGGGTGGTAGCCATCATACAAATGGCACTTCAGCTAGAGTATTCCAGCTCTCCTTTAAAGAAACCTTCTCTTATAAAATGTATATAATGCATAACAAAGGTATCCACAGAGGATATCTGATGGATATGAATGGCTGTTAAGGAGATAAACAGCCATTCAGCACAAAAAGAAAGAAGGGTGGTTAGATAGCTCAGAGGCAAGTCCAGGAACTGTTTACAATTCAGGATTACAATGTTATCAGTGGTGGTTGGAACTGCTCACTCTAGAAATCAAGTAGCTGAAATGGCTATAGTCCCAATAAGCCACTGTTGGTTTAACCATGGCTTCTGAAGCAATTACAGAATTCACTTAAAATGCCCAAACCAATGACAGGCTTGGCATGATCTATGAATCAGATCACTGAGATTAAAAATTGAAATACACAAGACAAGTTAAAGTATGAGTCTGGCCTATTTTAGACTTGGCCATTAGTCTCATACCTCCACAAACCCAAACAAAGTAGGCTACAGTATAAATAAAATTCATGGCGAGTCTTTACTTGTTACATGAATGGAACTAGTACATCACAAGATTTCATCACTAGCAAGTTCTTCTACATACAAGATGGTAAACATTACATAAACTATCCAGAACTTCATATTAATCTATAGCAGGTGTGTCCAATCTTGGCAACTTGTGGACTTCAATTCCAAAAATTATTCTATATCTGGCTGGGAAATTCTGGAAGTTGAAGTTCACAGGTCTTAAAGTTCCTAAGGTTGGATACCTCTGAACTAAAGCCTATACAAATTGTTATGACATAAACTTTTGCTAGTGGGGTTCATGATATTTCTTAATTTGGCTGAAATACTTTCCAATTTGACTTGTCACCATTGAACATACTCTCTTCTGAACTTCACAGACACTGCTCTTTTAATCCCTCTGCAGCTTCCTTGGTTGACTTCACTAATCTGGGGGAGAAACCCTAATTTGGAAGGGAGGATGAAATTCCCTTCACGAGGCCTTCCGTTGTGTTTTGAGATAAATTAGAGACCACTCTATTGCATCTCTTTCTCTAAGTGATTCCTTGAAGTATTTAAAGTCCTCTGAAAATACAATGACTATACTTAATGAAAGACAAAATACACCCCTGGCCTATTGATAACTGAGTTAAATGAAAGCACCCTGTATTAATTCCCTAGGATAATTTTACTAGCATTTTCTTTTCCAGGGAAGAAAAACTCTTTTCCATAAGATTAGGTGACAAGGTTTAACAAAAGAAGAATAGGGACTCTACAGAGACCTATACCTTGCATTCCTTCACATCTAACTCTTAAGGAATCTCTGTGCAATGGATGATCTGAAGGCAGGTGTTTTACCCTGGAGGCCACCTTCAACAAACTCAAACACATCCCCAGAGGAATGTGGTATATCCCAGATCAGAACGAAACCCCCATTCTGCTGATCTGACTGTTCTTCCAAACATCCAATTTGAAGAGTTTGACATCCACTATAATTATTTGCCCTGAGATAATTGGGGTAAACAGATCTTACAGAAAAATACGTGTTGGCCATGTTGTCTGCATCAAGAGCAGCAGCTCTCTTATGTTGGTGTGAGATATAAAAAAAAAGAGAATAGATGCATAAAGTCTCAAGTCTGGCTCAATGAAGATGGGTTGTTTTCATTCCTGTCTGTCCAAATTAGATCCAGTTGGTCCAAGAAGTCTTGATCACACTTGACCAATTGCAGCTGACCAATTGCAAGCAGGAGAGATGAGAATATTGGACATTTCTTCTAAAGAAGCCTCCTTTCAGTAAGAGGAAATCATGCATTAGCCTCCCATTGGCTTTCCAGTTGAAGATATTTCAAGGATTATAGAAGACATAAAGTAGGAATAGACAACGGGATGATTTGGTCTTCTGACAAGAGTTGTGGACGTGACTTGCTGTTTCCTTCTTCTGAGATATCCCTTAAATTTGCAGGTCTAACAACAACAAAATGTTTGCCATGTCTCATTTTCTGAAGCTCACTAGCCTTTCCCTCCCAAATGTTAATTCACCTCTACAACACAAGTTTTGCTTTCTGAGTTTAGGGATGGTTTATTAGCGCCATTCTGAGCTCATTCTGTGACAGCCTCTGCTCGTGGTGGTATTATTTTACATTGGGCTTCATGTCCTTGTAGTACAAATAGCTATCATTAACATACAACTTTTAGTAAAAAAAAAAAAAGTGTTTGGCTTAAGAGGCAACCTCTTTTCCCTGGGTTGTTCTTGTAATTCAAATTAAACACTTGGCAGTGGTTTTGCATAAAATAAAAACATCTCCAGAAATGAAAAAATAGGACTGTGGAAGAAGCAGCAAGAGGACTGAAGCTTTTTCTTCCTCCAGGTGGAGAAATGAACCCTGGACTGGTTCTCTGTTTTAAATAGTAAAAAACAAAATGGAATGCATCTGGCAACTGAAAGAAAAACAAATGCAGGGGGACTCCCAACTGGATCCAAACTATGCTCATTCTTTTTCTCTTGTATTTTTTTCCCTGCTTTCCACCATCAATCATTTTAAAAAACCGAAAGTGAAGCCAGTGATTGACCTGGCTAGCTTTTTTATAGGAGAGTTTTGTCTCTGGAGCACTTTGGAGCGTCATTAATTCGTCCCACCAGCGTGGGTGGAGGGCAAAAAACCGACCCTCTTGGCAATGCTGTTTCTTCTTGCCACGATGGACTTCTATGGCCAGGCAGCCCACATCAGAATTCTTTAAAGCTGTAACACACAAGAGGATAAAATTAGTAATGTCATCAGGTCAGATGGTTTAATGGTATATAAGAAAGACCTTGGGAGAACCTCTCAGGATCCCAACCAAGGCCAAATGGTGCCACTTGCACATCCTATTCAAGAGTCACAACTGCATTTTAGGCTTAGTCTTCAAAAGGCAGGAAAAGAAGATATCAGAATCTTGAGGTTCAGTTCTTCCTTTGTCAAGAAAAGAGTGCAGGAAGCCTAAGAGCTCTAATCATTGAGCAAGGCTCTTTCTCAGATACAGTTGTGGTCAAAATCATTCAACCCCCACTGAAATTGAGTGTTTTGGCCAGTTAGACATTGATTTTGATCATTCAGTCATCTTGCTTACATTTACATCAAAGAGGCACTTGTAGGTCAGAGAAATATAACA
>JAPKID020007400.1:0-10284 GCA_026931265.2 Tropidonophis doriae | reverse complement strand
AGCCTTATAGAGGCTTTGCAGAGAGCTCCTGGGGGCTGGGGAGGACAGAAATGAGCCTAAAATGGTCTGTTTCCCCCTCCCCCCACAGCAGCACTCTATAAGCCTCCATAAGGCTATGCATGCAATTATTTTGACATAAAAATGGCCTGTTTCCATAAAAAACGGGCTGTATTTTTGCTCAATTTTTGCCCCCTCCTTCACTCCCCCAGGAGCACTCTGCAAGCCCCCCCTCCCCAAGGCTATTCATGCCTTTTATTTGGAAAAAAAACATTTTGGGGAGGTTTTCCGAGTGCAAAAAACTTTTTTTTTCCTTTCGGAAGGTTGTTTAGTTACTTGGCAACTTTAAGACTTATGGACTTCAACTCCCAGAATTCTGCAGCTAGCATAGCTTGTGGACATAGTTGGCTGAATAATTCTGGGAATTGAAGTCCACAAGTCTTAAAGTTACCAAGTTTGGGAACTCCTGAGTTAGAGAGATTGATGAAAATTTCATTGGTCAAATGCTGTGCCAGCAGAAACAAAGTTTTAGGTGCTACAGCAATTTCCTTGCTGTATATGGGTAAGTACACCTGGAAACATCTACCTACCTACCTACTGTATTTATCTCTCTCCCCCCTCTATCTACCTATATACCTACCTACTTTCTCTCTCCCCCCTTATCTACTGTATCTATTTTTCTCTGTCTATCCCTCTACCTGCCTACACTCTCTCTCTCCCGACCTATCTACTGTATTTCTATCTCTCTCCCTTTATCTACCTATCTACCTATCTAAACTACTCTCTCTCTTCCTACCTACCTACTGTATTTCTCTCCCTTTCTCTCCCTCTCTATCCCTCTATCTACCTACCTACTTTAAAAAAAAAAGCCTCTTCAAAACCTGGGTGTGTCTTATACAGTAATATAATAGAATGAATGGATTTGTTCATAGAACAGAAAATTGAAAACTTTTTAAAAATTGGGGGGTGGGGTGGTAAAATTTCCAGCATGGATGCTAGTATTCTTGTTGCTGCATTCAAAACTTTTCAGAGTGAATGGAGTTAAGAAGTTTAAGTTTGAAAAAAATCCCAACAACTTTGAGTTCTCAGATAGTTAAGAAGCAAACTGGATATCTTAAGCCTTGCCTGGTCTTAATTATATATCCTATAAATTCCTGCTCCAAAACTAGCTCCTACCTTGCTTACTTTTGTAATTCAACCTTAACATCTGGTACATAGTCTGGTGAACCACAAAGTTGTGCATACTGTTTTCACCTCATGTAAGTGTAAGTGTAATATTTACAAATGCCTGCAGAAATCTGATTCCAGTTTAATAAGCTGGCAGTCAGGATGCATTCAGTATTTTGACTGTGGTGGAAGACTCCTGAGACAAGCTTCAGCTGAAGAATATAAGCAGCATCACATGTGAGAAATGAGATTATGGCTATGCTACATTAAGCAAGGAAGCCTCTTTTTAAATCTACAATGAGTATGTGCTGTATGTGCATATAGCAAACATCTTAAAGGAAATGTAAGAAACTTCTGCATAGCCTTGAATCAAATTTGCATTCTAATATTGGAAAGTTTAAAGCAATGAAGTGCATTAACTATTTCTAATTCTGAAGTAGTATAAACTAATGAAGTAGCAACATGGACCTCAAATCTCAGAACGCAACAAGTAGACTGGTATTACTATTCCTTCTTCCCCTAATTATCTAGTGCCTTCCTTATCTACTCTCTCTTGGCTTTCATTCTTTTTGTTCCTTCGGTTCTTTCCTTTCCTTTCCCTTCCTTTTCAAATCTATCTCTGGTCCAACAATTCAATCACCACAACTCAACAACGTTGATAAAGGGAAGTTGCTCATCTATTCCAGGTAAGGATATAATTACATCTCATCTTCTGAGAATGAAACTGGGCTGATGTTTCTACATCTCCAAACATTCATCTACAATCTGACACAACTAGCTGAGGAAGTGTAACAAGTACAGGCATGAAAAATTGGTAGAGGGAACGTACGAAAGTAGAAGTTTTAGGAATATATCCAGCGCACAAAGGAAGTCTTTACTGAGCCAAAAGAACTTTGAATTAAGCATCAGTTCAGCACACTTTGGATTGAGTTGAACACCAATAAAAAATCTTAGTTCTTGTCCTTTCACATAAAAATATCAGACGAAAGCCAAACAACTCATGCAACTACCTGACTCACAAATAACCTGACTGAAATTTTTATAACACTTATTCTTAGAAATTCATAGGTGGGGAAAAATACATTTCAGAAGCAGCAGCTAGACCATTTGAGATGTCAAAATTAGATATACCTTCATTACTTCAAACGCTATACAGAATATTTTATTCTTTATTACTCATTATTCTTACCAAAACACTAAAGTATATGCTCTATTCAGCCTTGATATTTCTATATCTCTATATTGTTATTTCTATACAAAGTTGCATTTAAAATTGGCTTTGAGGTTATTGCTTCATCACTGGAACAATTTTGATATTAAACTAAAACCCATATTCAACTAAAACCCATAACAAATTGCCAAATACGAAACAAAGAATGACGTACTTTAATCAATAAATTCACCTAGTTGTGTCAGATTCCTACTAGTATAAAAAAACAATGTACTTCAGGATGAAAAATATTTCAACTGTACCTCTGCTTGTATGAAATTGTACAAAGGTTAAATATGACTCATGACAATAATTCTACCGAGATGCCTGAAGCACAACATTAATAAGTGATGTGATGTTGATGACTGTAAAAGCTTTCTGAGAAATGGAGTAGCTGGTTATGATTCTCGAAAAATCAAGATCTTTTTCTATTTAAAAATATTCAATATTCAAATATATATTCTATTGGAAAAGTGTACTGGAAATGTTGAAAAAAATTAATTTTCTCAAATTAAAAAGGTGAAAATTAGCAGTTTGTAAAACTGAATGTAAAGATATAGGCAGATAAACTCTCAGATCAAGCTTCTTATTATTTTGACTTTTTAAGGAAGATTGAATACTTTGGAATTCTTTATGTATGGAATGGTTAAAATTGTAATTTTATCTAAAAGGTCTTGAGGTTTATTTATAGGGCTCTCAGGAGTCAGAATTTACTGGCTAAGCCATAATTGGTGTATCTTGTGACTTTTAGGCACAATGGCACCTATATCAAAGATTACAGCTTAGTATGATATAAAACCCAGCCAACTGGATTTACTAAACAAACAATGGGTAAACAAACTATATTCTAATGTGTGAATCCAGCAAGGCATTATGCTGAAAAAGGCTACATAGCAAGAAATCATTGTGAACTTGATAAAACAATTTAGAAGAATAAAGGAATAATGTAAAACTTTAAACAATGAGTATGGATTTTTACAATATATTCAATGCACTGAATATATACAATATATTCATATATATGCACTGAAAAAACAGACCCAATTCACCTTGAGAATCATTTATAATTAAAGCAGATCAAAGATTATAAGTAGCTACATGAATCCAGAGTTTTCAATCAGTGCCATTCAAATTTCATTTATAAAAAGGAAAGTACAGAATCAAGAGAAATTCTAGGGAAAGAAAAACCATTTCCATTTTAGCTCTCAGGAATAAAAACTGAAAAGGCTACACTAAAAGGGCCTGAGTTTTCATTAATGAGTTTTATCTGAACCGCTAACACAACTGAAGGCCCATATAATTCTTAATTATAACAACTGTACGGATGAATGGGATCTCTTCTTAAATATTTCAGCATAATTGGACGAGATGGGAGCAGTAGAGTGTACCTCACAATAATTCTTGAATCAATTGTTAACTATCTATGTATTAAGCACTTAATACTAGAGAGGATGGAGATTACTGCTGCATTTAAAAAAATACCATCATGCTTTGGAGAAGCTATTAATCCACCTTTGTTAATCCAGTTCACTGCTGCTAAAGAAAACTGATTTTATTCAGAGTTCAATGAGAAATGTTAATCTTTTATTTTAATATAGTTTATTACAGAAATTACTTTAGAGCTTACAAAGTGAATATGATATAAATGTTTTATAAATATATAGTATGATTCCAAAAGTCTGTAATGAGGTTTTCTGAAATTCTAGGATATTCTGCGTTATCCATTTATATGTGTTTCTACAATATACCATGAAAGATACCATATGTGAAAACTGAAAAAAGCAGAGAGTGTATGACTTATTCAATTACCCAGCAAGGTGTCATTACTGTACACAGTCTGGTGCCGGCATAATTAAAGTAACATGTTGGTAAATGAAGTAAAGTTGATTAACTTTTCTTTTGCCAACACACATTACATAATATTCTTTTGCTAATGTATAGCATGGCAGTTAGCATTTTTTTCTGAGTCTCATAACCATCACTTTCAAAGTACAATCTGCAAAGGAAGTTCTCCCTCTAGAGATTAAGCGGTTACATTCATTTTATAATGTAATATGCAGGACAGACCCAAAAAAATGTAAACAATAAAAAGCTTGTTAGGAACATGAATAGGCAGGAAGCTAATTATACTTGGACAGGAGGATGTTAGCTTATTTCCACCGGTGCTTGTTTTGGAAACATGCTAACCATGATTCTGGAAGCTAACAACCCTTCAGTAGTAATCTTTCATAAATCTGTCCATTCACACACACACACACTGTAACCATAACCACTTCTGATGGAGTGAATTACATAGTATAACAATGCACTGTGAAGAGAGCTCTGCAGCATGTTGGAACTGAAATTAAAACGTGCTGTAGAGCAGGCATGGGTGCTCATGTTAAGCCCCTCTGAAATTCCTTAAATCATCTTAATTCTCTTCCATGATCATGCATTTACCACTTGATCCTGAGAGATGATTAATTTAAGAAATTGCAAAAAGTACTTGGATTGTGGAGGATTTCCGTGAGATAAAAAGAAGACACAACACCTGGAGCATAGATGGAGAAGGATGAAAAATGAATCTGTCCAAGAATAGAATAAAATAGAATAAAATAGAATACAATACAATAGAATAGAATAGAATTCTTTGGGCCAAGTGTGATTGGACAGACAAGGAATTTGTCTTTGGTGCAAATGCTCTCAGTATACATAATAAGACAAGATACATTCGTCAAGAATCATAAGGTACAGCACTTAATGATAGTCATAGGATACAAATAAGCAATCAGGAAACAGTCAATATCAATATAAATCATTAGGATATAGGCAACAAAGTTACAGTCCTATAGTCATAAATTGGAGGAGACTTGTGATAGGAACAATAAGAAGACTAATAGCAATATTAATATTATCACTAATAGTAATAAAATGAAAGTATGGCTATATAGCGATAAAAAGAAGTAAAACTATACTTGTCTTTTCTTACCGCAATGGTATGTTTGTGATCCCGAATCTCTTTTTTCAGATATCCCCCTTTTTTTACCCACTCTTCTGGGTAAAAAGCTGCTCTGGGAAGCTATGTCTTGCTCATTGTGACGCATGGTACAATATTTTTCTGGTACTCGGATTCGCTTGAGTCTGGACTTTATAAACTAGACATACATCTAGTCTCATGAAAAGAAGGATTAGGGGTGATATGATAGCAGTTCCACAAAAAAGAGAAGGTCAACTTATTTTCCAAAGCACCTGAGGGCAGTACAAGAAACAATGGATGGAAACTAATCAAGGAGAGAGCCAACCTGGAAATAAGAAGAAATTTTCTGACAGCGAGAACAATTAGTGGGGCAGCTTACCTCCAGAAGTTGTGGGTGTGCTCCAACACTAAAGGTTTTAAAGAAGAGATTGGACAACCACTTGCCTGAAATTGTATTGGTCTCTTGCTTGAGCAGAGGATTGGACTAGATCTCCAATATCCCTTCTAACTCTGTTGTTTGGGCATTCTACTTGGGCAAAGCCTTGCACAGAGGATGGAGTACATCTTGAGACATTATCCAAGTTTCTTTTTGGCTTTATAGTTATCATTGGTTTTTAAACTTTGCTGACATATCAAATATCTCCCATTATCCCTGACTAACCCTGGTATTGTTCCTTTCATTTTATAAATTCTATAAAAAGGACACTGAAAGTTATATACTAGTAGAATGTCTACTTATTTATACAAACAGTGTAATATGCAGCTAACCTCTAATACCTGAATAATAAATTGAACCAAGAATACAAATAGTGTCCTACTATATTAGATCAAATATTTATTTATCCATGATAATTGAGAAAAGCTTGTAAGGAAGTTATAAATGTCACTTTTTCAAAAAATACATAGATAACCATCTTGCTTCTGATCCATTCATCATGATGTTGTAATCACTGGAAATTTATCCTCCACTTCATCTCTTTTATAGCATTTCAGTAGCTCAGCACAATGGTCCATCACTATCTCTAATTAATGATGCACTGCATGAAGCATATTCCTTTTTATCTTCTCAAAATCATTTGTCATTCATCCTTGATAGATGATCGCAGAATCTTAAGCAGAAATTTATTCATTCTTATTTACACATACTGGACATTTTTCCAGTTAGAGCCTTAAATGCTAACAAGCTGTTTACATTTATTTCCTAGCCTAATGTATTTTTGAGCTATAATTCTCATGACTGATTACATGTGCTTAGCCTTGTAGACGAAGTGTACAATCTGTGTTAAATGGTACATAGTGAGCTTTTAAGTATCTGCTCAAGATAATTATGATGACCAATCCCAGATTTTTCAAATGGAGTTATTCTGTGGAACACCCAAATCTTGACTTCACTTACCACTAGGTATGGAAGGAGAAAGATGATCTTTGTAATCTTCTTTCTTTGTCTGTAGCTACAACATTTTTCCCATTTCAGAAAATCCATCAATGCTACGAAGCAAATTATCAGGGGGATTGAATGGAAAGAGGAAAAATGGAGGGGGACTGACTTGTTCTTCATATTACATACATAGAATGTATCACACTGAATGTAATAGTCCAGTTTATGCTATAAAAAGCACATAGTACATTCCTGCTCATTCAAGCTTCAATCTATCTCTTCTATTAGCAAAATTCAAAGTTGCAATTTTCATTCTTCTCACACCTCACCTCATAGGTGCTATAACGATAGAAATCCTTGAGAATAAGGCAAACTACAGGAGAGAAAGGATGGAAAACTTGCACTGAAAAAGCAGTTAATTTCATGTGACATGGCATAATTTGTGAAAACTGCAATCTAATAAATATTGAGTTGAAAAAATATGATGTTAGAACAAGCACAACAATAAATGGCACAGGAACATTTGCAATATTGTACCCTATGCATTTTTTTTTTCAAATGGTTTATAAATGAGGCATCTGCTCTAAGTGTTTTTCCATATTTGTATAGGTGTGCTCAAGCATCTGTGAGCCAATCTTGCAAGAAATCTCTTCAATTTCTGTATTCTATTTTCAATCATATTCATAATCCCTTTCAGGTGATTCAAACAAGTGTAAAATTGGCAAATGAGCCCTGGTGAACAGTATGATGTGGTAAAGGAATATATGTCTGCAAGTGAATTTAGCTGGAAATAACTAGTATTGAACTTATATGAGCTTTGCATAAGTAGACATAAACTTGTATTTTAAAAGTTGGGTCATTATTCTGTAACTCCAGTGTAAATTTGTGTGAACAGCAATCCCTGGAGCACTGTATATGAGTGACAAGCATCCCTTATTTATTGGTTTTTCATTCAGTGACAGTGTAATTTCTTCACATTTCTGTGTGTGCTAAAACAAAAACCCCAAAGTTTTTTTTAATTGAAAGGATCCATTGGGGAGCAGCAGTAAAGCTTAGTCTAGGAAATCATAACTATTCCAAATTGGCTTTATTTTGATACAAGATTTAATATTTTTATGCAAAATTTCACACAGAAACACACACATGTTGTTTATTAGGAAAAAAAATATTCCTTGGGTACATTGGATAAAAGAAATCAATAATAAGAGCAATTCAAAGCTACTCACCACACTATATTTCTGGAAAACTGAACTATGCCAGCAAAACATATTTCAACTCCAGAGTATCACTCAGAAAAATAACAGAAGAGGAGGTCTCTCAAAGATTATGATTCTACAATTCCATACCTGTCTCATTTCACAGATATTAATGGGCAGCAGAGTGTGAGATCTGCAATCTTTAGAGACAGCCCCATCTGTCTTTCATTTCTTTCCTTTCATATAAATGCCATTAAAGAAGAAAAGATGGAATAGCTGTGTATGTTTTTATCATTGGCGTTTTTACATTAGAAACCATCAGATTCCCAAAGCTCCTGAAAAAGACTCAGAAATGGAGTACTTTGAATTCACCAATGAGGCAAGATTGGAAACCAAACTATATTAGGTGCTGGTTGGAAGAAACAACAACAAACTTGATATCAAAAAAGGCTCCATGAAAGATAAAGTTAAATATGAATGCCAGGCTTTTGACTGAGTCTCAGTTTCTCTTGTGACTACTGAGCTGGATATAAGAGGAAGGTATTGCATGTGTACTAAAATACAATTAAAACAAACACACAGAATTATGTAGAAAGGATAGTCCCTGGGCTCAGCGAAGGACAATATTATCCTTGTAAGGCCAATGATAAATGATTATAAAGGTTACATTTACTTCACATTTTCAGTGTATTAATACCCATTTTAATTTTAAATAAGAGTCATTCTGATCATTATTCTTATCTTCACGTCAGACAAAATTTTATAGGAGTCCTTTGGATTCCAATTATAGATTGATAACTTGGTGTAGAAAAATCCAATTCAGTTCTGCTGTATGCTGCATCCTGCTTAACGCTGTGGCAGAGATTCAGAAAGAGAAAAATGGCACTGTTAAATTCTGATAAATCCTATAATTGATCATTAATCAATATTAGGCTTGTAATAAGTGTTGTCCTCCCCCTCCGTCAACTTTGTTTTGAAATGTCATCAACTGATATTCTGTATTTAAACATATAAATGCTGCATAAACATTATACTGAAACAGTTATATTAGAAACTGGTGTATTTAATGTAGCCTTCTGAAAAAAATATTCTGTTCCTTATCAAAGTTCAAGAACTGCACTATGGCAGGGTGTCAAACTTGATTTCATTGAGGGCTGCATCAGAGATGCGTTCGATCTTGGGGGGGCTGAGGTGGGAATGGCTAGGGTGGGCATAGCCCGGTTGATGTCACTCGTGTTGGGGGTGCCTTTGGTGGCACAAGTGTGTTGCCAACAAAAACGGGCCCCTGAGCTCCATTTTTGGCTGTGACAGTGTCCTGTAACCCTCTGCCACCTAAAACAGAGCTTGGGAGTACTGTTTGAGGCCTTTGCAAGCTCCATTTTCAGCTGCGATGGTCTCCTGCAACCCTCTGCCAGGGAAAACAGAGCTTATGTACAGTCTTCCCAAGCATATTTAGGAAATTACATGTTTTAGAATTAAGGATATCATCCAGTTATCATAATACAGATAGTCCTTAATTTACAATCATAATTGACCCCACAATTAATCAAATGTAGGCCAGTTGCCGAGTGCCCAAAATGTGGTTAAATGACTAAGGGGGGATGGCCATTAGAACTTCAATTCCAGGTCGTAAGTACCATTTTTGGTGCCTGCCATACTTTGACAAAGCAACCAGCTGTACGTTAAGAACTACTGGTAGTCTAACATTTCAAAGTAATTCCACTAATAAAAAAAGATATTTATGTGAGGCAAACATTAAGACTAAAGAAAGAATGAAAATTAACAGATTCTCTATCATAAGTACTGAAAATATTTACTGGGTTAATTATTGTATTCTATTTTTCTGAATCCAGATTTAGAATATATTGAGGCTTCTGTGTCTTTTAAACGTGAATAAAGGGAGCACACTGTTTACGTCTACTGTCTGGTTTGATATGCAATTTATTTACAGTAAACTTCATGATTGTCTGCCATGTTTGTGCACAAGAATGAAGCTTTGTAAGATAGTTTAGAGTGGCCATAATTGGGTGATAATTTCTGGGTTTAGTAACATTTTTATTCATACACAGAGTTTTCTTTACTGAGAAAGCAAATCTGGAAACCTATTATTAAGTATAATATCCCCCCTCACTCCTCATCACTAGACTGATAA
Source organism: Tropidonophis doriae (assembly GCA_026931265.2). Lineage (NCBI taxonomy): Eukaryota > Metazoa > Chordata > Lepidosauria > Squamata > Natricidae > Tropidonophis > Tropidonophis doriae. Next base: position 228 of record JAPKID020007400.1, on the reverse strand, counting down.
ACTATGATTAGCTGCAGTCAAACAAAGGCATTAGATCAGCCACAGGTTCCAGTTCTAGCCAAGATAATACAAACACAACATATACATGATAAATTTACAGCACATCCTCCAACTTTTATTTATTTATTTATTTATTTATTTTTTATTTTATTTTAAGATTTATAGACCGCCCCCTCTCCCCGAGGGGACTCGGGGCGGTTAACAGGCATCTAAAAATACACAACAATA
>JAPKID020007399.1:0-10284 GCA_026931265.2 Tropidonophis doriae | reverse complement strand
TATAAGGTTCCTGCCTACGCAGGGGGTTGGACTAGAAGACCTACAAGGTCCCTTCCAACTCTGCCATTGTATTGTATAAGACGCTTGTCTTATTCTCAACTCTTGCTTTGTATGCATTTTTCATAAGATGTAGTCTTGTGCAATCAGAATTTTCCCCTCTGTTTCTTTCTTCAACTTTCCTGTTCTTAGCCATTGCCAGGTCTTGTTATCTGCTTGGCCTGTTTTTGTTTTTTTTAATGTACTGGCCATGTTATCTTTTGCCTTATCAAGTGTCATTTTGCCTTTCTTGGAGGCCTGTTGGGTCTCTCCAGTACTCAGTAAGCCTTCATGGTGTACTAACTTCAGTGCATTTTTTTCCACACAGTTCTTCAGATAGTCTTCCAATGCCCTTTTTTTTCCTTTTCAACTGTCTGGTGTACTTACAACCTTCCACACTCACCTTTTTTTCTTGATAAGTATTGTCTGTCAACATTGCTGCATGTATAAAGGGTATAATTCATCATCTTTGTTTTTCTGATCTTCCTATCCAAGACTTTTAATTCTCTTTGAGTCCACTCCACTATTTCTCAGATGGAAATTTGGTCTATGCCAAGATTTTCTAAGTGCTGTTTTAAGATTTTTTACTATGACACTCAGGTTTTGCTATTGTAGCACATTTCTCTAGGTTAAATCCCATTGCTATATTTGTGCTAAAATTCTTACAATGTTTGTCAGTCAAGATTTGTTTTCTTTGATAGCCAAGGTATGTTTTCTTTTAAAAAATCACTGAAATTGCAATCATTTATTATTACAGGGCCTAGCTTGTTAAATTTGGCTCAGAAAATGCATTCACTATCACAAAATGGGTATTCAATGATTTTGTCTACCAAGAAAAATAAGTGGGTTATGTTTGGAAACAATTACAATTTGCAAATCTCTCTGAAAGTACCCCATGAATATTATCATCTTCCCTTAGCAATAAAAATGAAAACTAGTAGCAGTCGAAAATAACTGGATAGTGCCCTCATCTGTTCATTACATGTGTGACATATTTTAGAAGCACTATTACCGTATCTTATGGGTTTCATGCAAAACACTAGGCTAAAACGTTGTTAGCTAGTTTATGGCTCAGTATATTAAATGATCTCAGCTACCTTCTGGTTTTGTTTGAATTCAAGCAATGTGGTTAATCCTGTTAGCCACTTTGACTCTTGTTGACTAAGTACACACAACTATGCAGTTTTCTTGGTAATGGTATAAGATTCTTCCAGATTATTTTAGTTTCTCAGCCTTAAAAGTCTGATATTCCTTGGTGTTTTCTGTAAAATAGTTGGGGTTTCTTTTCTCCCATAGGCTAAGTGGCTCTTCTCTGTAGTTTCAGTGCACTCTAGATAAAAGATTCATTATTTTAAGGAATCTCATAATTCAGCTACTGTACATGAACATCTCCACATATGTCTTTTGGTCTTCAAATTTGAAAAGCTGAACAACCTTACTATCATTTAAACCCTTATGCAATTCCTTTTTGCTTTAAAGTGTCATATGCACAGATCAGGGGGAAAAATCATTCATAGGCCATTACAAAATTTAAAATTGAACTAATTAGAAGTAGCTGATACTGATATAAATATATTACATTAGATTGCAGAAGTTTCTGTAAATTTGGTTTTATCTTTAATGTCTGTTTTAATATTTTTAATAGTGATTAATAGTTGAAAACTGACTAATATTGAATGGTAAAATGAAATGGAAATGGAAACAAGCAACAATTTGTCTGTTTAGAAGAGAGGAAAAAAGAATTGTAAAAAATAATCACAAGGTACTGTTTTACCTTTGAAATCATCCTCTGTTTCACTTGGTTATCAAGTGAATTCTGGTAGCTAAAAGAATATAGCTCACAAAATAGAATGTGAAATTTATTGTTAGCTCCTATCAAAAACTTGTGTGCAATATGTACATGGATCACATTGAAAATATATTTTGAAATACAGTTCTTTATGTATTTTATAAAACAGATTTCAAAGTATTTTTGTTATGTTCCTGTATTGTGAATTTGATTTACTTATGAGTATTTAAAATGTTTTCAGTAATACATAGCCATTACAGATTTTTGAAATACATGGACATCAGCTCATGTGTCTTGACCTTATTGCCTGCAGAAGCAGCATTCAGCAAGAATATGAGTAATGCTATGCTGTACACTTTATTGATTTGAATAAAGAGGCATCCGTGTTTCACAAGAAAGACTGTATAATTAATAAAATAAAATAAACCTTGAGTACAATGGGTGGAACTCTCAGGGCGAATCAGCTCAGCCATGGATTAAAGCCCATTAAAGCATTCCCTAATGGAGGAGTTAACAAAGAAGGCCTGGTTTTCTGTCTCCATTGTGTTGATATTGAGTATGCTTTTTTTCACACTGTGAGGAACCTCCTCTTCATATGGCACCTGCTGGGTGACAGGAAACGTGGGATTGAGCAGTCAGAGGTTCATTCACAGGAGCACTATGTCACTCCTTATGAATAAATAAATTGGATCTGTCTTACTTTATATTTTAAAACTGGGGAAAACACATATTGAGATAATTGAAAGAACCATTTGTTTGATGCTTTGAATTATTTTTAGCTCGGGAATCTTCAGAGGAAGCCACCTCCCCTTCACTCAATTTTTGCCCTTTCTAGTTAAAAGGAATTCACATTTCCTTGAAGGAGCAGTTATGTTCTAATCTGTTAAAACTATTGTTAAATAAGTCAGCTGGTCCCAAATACACAATTTAACTTTAAGGAGATCAAGAAAGAAATAGTAACTTCAGGAACAACTAGAAGATACTAATTAACTACATCCATTTTAATCAACTTTTTAGGCCTGTCATTCGATTGATTCATTATTATTATTAGTGGATGACTCAAATCGCAGAGGCCATCACCAGCATCATTAAGCCACTGAGCCACCACACCTCTTCATTGATTGATTTATTACCATAATTGTTTCATCTTTACATCATGGTAATCATGCCTATCAGCCATTTACACGAATAAAATATTCATGGGTCAATAGTATACTAAAAATATGAAACTGGGTCTTTGAGTCTACATAGGCACATAAAAATAGTAACTTCTACATACCATTCAAAAGAGACAATCAAAAAACCAAAGCAAAGCAAAAAGATCCTCACCAATAATCAACATTCAGGTGAACAGGGATTAACATCAAGATTAACATCAGACAATAAGTACATCAGACATCAAGAAATAAACAATACCCTAACCAAGGAATTACTAAAACTAGCAAGCTAACAGTAAATAACAGCAGGAACATTAAGATAAGTGCTGCCAATATTGAGAGGGCAATCCATTTGTATATAAAATGAGAGCAAATCCCGCTCCCTTCTAGCAGTGGTGATGTTACCTAGTTTGGTAATGAAATGTCTGCAAGAAAACAACCTCAGAGAACATCAAGGAGTTTCATTTAATTACCTTGGAGGATAAATTATGGCAAGAATTGAATGGAAGGAGTGTAGTCATGTATGTTTTCTTAGACTACTTAATGGTGTTTAATTCATAAGTTCAAAACCTGTTGGATCAATTCTGGAACTCCTAACTGGCTAAGTATAGATCTTGAGAATGTTCAGGAATAAAGCTGCCAGTTTGGGTCATGTCCAGAAGGTGGTGCTGGGGTACTACGTTCTGCAGTGAATTCTTTGGCTGTAGTAAGACAGAATACTATCTTACCATTCTGTTTTTTTAGTAACTTTGGGTGTCCAGTCTGTCTGCTGCTGCAACCTTCCAGTCATACAGCAAGAACAATACAGAATAATAAGTGAACTATACAGGGCAAAAAGACTAGATGGCCATATAAACAAATCAAGCAAAATGCAGGAATCAAGATAAAACTATTTGTAGCTCTGAGTTGAACTGTAGTGCTCTCTGAACTTGATGGTTTTCTTGCAAATGTTTCATTATCAAACTAGGTAAGATCATCAGGGCTAGTGATGATGATGTTACATAGTTTAGTAAGGAAAAGCCTGCACCAAGGACTCCAAAGATTGTTGACCTGACATTTGATCAAAATATGAATACTGGATGGCACTAAAGAGTTGGCGTTTTGTATCTTTTGGGTGTCATCCAGAGGTTATCTGGATTTTGCAGCCAGAGAGCATTTTTTTGAAGTTGTACTTCAAGATAGGGGTGTTGCTGACTGTAGAATAGCAGTCTTCTGAGAGCCACGGCAGTGGGGAAGGCCAGGCAAAATGGGAGGTGCCCTGCTGGTAGAGCATCACATGGATGGCAAGGAGAGGGTGCAGCAGTGGGGGAGGCTTCATAAAGTTTTCAGGTAGAATCAGGAGTCGGCCAGGGCTAGTATCCCAGGGCCAGCAGTTCCGCCCGCAGCTCTGCATCAGATAATCCCACTATGGGTATTGCCAGAAAGAGGCAGGAATCGAGACCCTGCAGAACCCGGAAGTGGTACCGCTGATGAAGGAAGTACTTGTGCCATCTTGGTGGTGGCAAAGCTTCAAAGTGCCCCTTTTAACAAAAGCCTGGGAAACTCCTGCCCCTACATTTTGCACCACCATCCCGAGAAGGTTGATGTCGATTGTGCTAGGATGAGATTGAAGTGCCCTTTATGGTTTATAAAATATGTTTTGAAAAGTACAAACCCAGACTCAAGAAACGCACTTTCTTTTACATGGCAGATCATACTTAAAATGTTTGCTATATAAATTTAAGAAGTTTTAGAAAAATTCTCTCGAAATGGAAAGTTTTAAAGGAGATGGTTAATTTCTGTTTATAAATTGGTGGTCAGCCAGGAAGGCATCCTCAGGGGCTGAGCGGGCCAAGTGTGGTTTCGCAGACTGAAAGGCAAGACGCCCTGCCACCAAGCCTGCACAAAGCGCACCAGTGTGGGCTTCTGCGGTGTCTCAGGGTGAAATACTGCTTCCAAACTTCAGAAGGAGCCAGGTGAGGCTGCCCGGTGGGTGAAGTCCATGCCTGAAAGCCCCAGCAGACCTGGACTGACCCTCTTGTGGGAGTTGCGAGTTGGGTTTCCTAGCAGGGATCCCTCTGCGCAGCTCTGGGACAGATCAGCAAAGCCTCCCGAGGCCCTTCTTGGGAAAGCAGTGAGTGAGTAGGCAGTGGTGAGTGGTAAGGGAAGTGAGCCCTGGGCCGGCATTCCTGCCTCCTTCCTCTGAGAGCTGCAACGGAAAGCGAGGCTTCTTTGCCAGCCTCCCAGCTGACAAAACAGAAATTTTCGCCAGTTCTATGGGCATGGCTAGGTGGGAGGGGGCATGTGACTAAGTGGGCGTAAGTGACATCAAGTTGGCTGGCCGTGTTCACTCAGTCACATGCCCCCCCACCTAGCCACACCCACAGAATTGGTAGTAAAAATATTTGAAACCCACTCCTGTATTGGTTGTACAGCTTCTTGGCAGAAGTATAATTCATTTTAGCTGACCCAATCATAACAAAGGCAAAAAAAATAAGAACCACAAAAAATTGTCTGCAAAAATAACAGTTCACTCTCTCTTATGACTGAATTCTTATTGTAGAAAGCACAAAGGCAAATGACTGGACAGAAAGGGTTATTGTCACAAAACAACCACACCAAAAACTGGATCACTAACTCCAACATCTCAAGCCTCCCCCTTTGCCACCCTCCTAGATTATTTGCATACAATGCTTATGCCTTGTTTTGTTGTTGTGTGGAAAATATTGTTTCCATACTAAAACACCTCTAGCCCTCTTCAGACTGCCTTAGCAGTGTGTTGAAAATAAGTAGCAACGTCCTAAGAATAACTTTGGCAAATGGTAAGTGAAACATCTTGGCAAAGAGGCTGTATTGATCTGTTCAATTTTGTCATGATGAATAAGGGTGAACAGACTGAAATTAAGTCCAGACAAGAGGCAATTGCTGTACATTCATGAGGAAATCAAATTATGAATATATAATTGAGCTTATTTGAAATGGGGCTGTATTTTGCTCCTAGGAGAGCAAGCCACAGTCTGGCTGCACTCCGTAACTCCAGCTGTCTCTCAGCTGTCTGGATGGCTGAAATGCCAGTAGGGCAGCTGCTTAACTACATTTTGTGCTCCAGCTGTGATCATTCCAAAGCAGACCAGAACTGGTTACAGTTATAAATACCTTACCTTCCTCACAGTTATTCTACCTGCATTACTGTAACTCATGTCCTGCTTCCTTTGGAAAAGGTCAAAATCATCAGTTGACACAAAATGCAATATCTAGGCTGCCAACTAATATGCAGTACTAGGATCATATTCTATATGCTAATTCTGCACTAATTGTCAACAGTTTTCTTCCCTGGTTGAAGATTTTATTTATTTATTTATTTATTTATTTATTTATTTATTTATTTATTTATTTATTTATTTATTTATTTATTTATTTATTATTTGGACTTCTAGACCGCCCCCTCTCCACCGGGGCGGTGTTTTAACCCAATATACTTGGTTGACAGGTAAACATGATTTCCCACATGAAAGGGAGGTTGGAGAGATCTGTCTTTATCTGCTTGTTATATACTTCTGCAGCATTGGAGAGCACTTTCTTGGTGTTTTCCCAACAATGACTCCATTCACTCAGTTAGGGTCATTGAAGAGACTAGTTGACTATCTTGTGTCAGGAAGAGGATGACTGCACTGTCTACAAAAATACAAATGTACTATTTGCTAACATTGGAGATGTTAGAGAAGACTTTTTATGAAGACTTGAACTACCAAGTTGATATAAGAATTAACAGAAGTCAGCATACAATAACTTTTCGTTGTGGAAATTGTGGCACAAATATCTTCACTTGCTAAAGATTTAACTTGTATGTACGGTATATATTCTCATGGAACATCATGATTAATTTAATAAGATAGTGATACATGGATACATTTAATAATTTCCACTGCAATCTCTCCCTAGAAATTCAATCAGATCTATAAAGGCAGCAAAAAGAGAGTCTCAAAAGTAAGAGGAATATATTTTTCTACCAAGTAATTTAGGAAAAGACATTTATCTCATCTTGATTGTCCTGCCCTGAAGTCTTCATATTCTTCAGTCCAAATTTGCTCTGGTTCTAACTTACCAGTGCATTTCTTACAGGAAATTTTAATATATAGTTTATTAGGAAGATTTAAAAGACTAATTGGACAGAAGTTAGCAGGAACCAATTTATTACTTTCATAAAGATTATAACTGTAATAGAACAGCACCAGTTGGGGGCATATGACTTAAGTTATCAATATGTGTGAAGAGGGAGACAAATATAAATGCCTATCAAATTATCTTCACAAAATGCCACATAACGCCACAAAGTGTCTTCTTCAATGCTGCAGTTGTGGAGACAAAAGATGGACTTCATTTAGTTTTAAAGAAAGAAGGGATACAAAAACTTCCAATTTGTATAAATGATTAATATAAAACCCATATAGAATGATGGGATGAGGTATTCTTAAATTTTATATGTTCCCTGAAAATAATTCTGTAATTGAATGTGGCTGGATTTTTCATCTTTCTGCCAAAACTGGGAAATTCAGCCTAACATTCTTTTAAAGTGTTTTTGATGCTCCAGTGGTAGATGAAAGACATCTTGCCAGCAATACAAGGAATAACACATGCTCTTTATCCAGCAGGACAGAATAAAGATGGGAACTCACTTAATGCATTTACATTTTTCACTTGCTTTTATTAAATAATACCTAATTGGCATGAAGACAGAACTTGGGGGGGGGGGAAATCCTATTTCACCCTGTGGTAATTGGATGGTCTATATGAAGTTCAAGAAATTGACAAATACTATTCAAGTTTTCTAAAAATGGATGGAAAATTTTATGAAGTATAGCACTTTCATTAAAGTCAAGGTTAGATTAATAATTGATCATCTTTTCCCAAACTCTTGAAAATTATAAGAAACAGTTGATAAAGTTCTTCAATTTTTACAGGAACTTGATGTGAGTTAAAGTTGACAATTCCCAACAGCAGTTAAGTCTATTTGGTTTCACATGATTCCGACTACTTATCAGCTTTGAAAAGGAGTTGTCTTGCTGCATTAAACTGGGAGAAGGGAGCCTCCCGGGCCATTACTGGAATATGGTAAGTCTAGATAGGAAGGCTCATCTTTGGTCGTGGTTGTAACTAAATGCCAAAATCTCTAGCTGCTATAATCAGCTGTTGCCAGTTTAAATGAGTACATTCCCTCTATAATATGGGATGTGATCTGAATCTTGCCTATAGACCTTGTAGCTGGCAAATCATTCTAAACATACATGCAGACTCAGTCAAATGATTGTTTGGCTCTGTGGGCATTTCATTTGTGGGTTCTGCGTCATGCACTTAAGAAAGCTTTTCCACAAATAATGAATAGAATAGAATAGAATAGAATAGAATAGAATAGAATAGAATAGAATAGACTAGACTAGACTAGACTAGAATAGAATAGAATAGAATAGAATAGGATAGAATAGAGTTGGAAGGGACCTTGGGGGTCTTCTAGTCCAACCCCCCTGCTTAGGCAGGAAACCCTATATCATTTCGGACAAATGGTTATCCAATCTCTTTTTAAAAATTTCCAGTGTTGGAGTATTTACAACTTCTTGACACAAGTTGTTTCTCTGATTAATTGTTCTAACTTGTCAGAAAATTTCTACATAATGCTAGGTTGCTTCTCTCCTTGATTAATTTCCATCCATTGCTTCTTGTCCTACCCTCAGGTGCTTTGGAGAATAGCTTGACTCCTTCTTCTCTGTAACAACCCCTGAGATATTGGAACACTGCTATCATGTCTTCCCTAGTCCTTCTTATCATTAAACTAGACCTATCCAGTTCCTGCAACCATTCTTAATATGTTTCAGCCTCCAGTCCCCTAATCCGGATTTAATCAGAATTTAAATTTTGAAAGTGACTTAGCAGTTTTTTCTTCTAAAGATAATAATACATTTTTGAACAAGTCTGAGTTGATCAGAGTTTAAAAGTTGGGGCATAACTTTTAGGTGATATTTTATAGTTGATGATCTGATATCTAGAGCAGCCAGTGTTCTACAAATCTACAAATTGTTACTGTTGGTGGATTCTATTAAATTAAGGTGTGTTATGTTTCTTAAAACCCAGATTTCAGAAAAGCTCCATTCCTGAAATGATTCCTAGTCACAGTTTCAGAAGTTCACAATGAAATTAAAAAACTGAAATCTGGAAAAGCCTTACTGGGGATAGGATTTAATTCCTCCTGAATTTAGGTATAACAGTTCTATCTAGTGGACACCAATTTTGATCTCTTTTTTCAATAGAACTGCTCATGTGCCAAAAGTATGGGAGGCTATAATTGTCACTATGTTCAAGAGGAAGGATCCAATGAGCTTTTTTTTAGCAGAATGTATGCAAGGCTCCTCATTTAAACACGTATGGACTGCTTTGAGGAAAAGAACTCAGTTTCTCTTGAGAACAGAATGTTGAGCCTTAGATTAGGGTTTAGTAATATACTATTCAATTGAAATATGTACACATGCTCCTAAAACACCTCTATTTTTGTAGATTTTAAGCTTGCTTTTGATTCAACATCAAGGGGAACACTATGGCATAAAACTGAAAGCAAGATAAAAACTGGGCGACTCAGTCAGATCAACTCCCCATGAAAAAGCAGAGTGAAACAAAGATATCTTCTGGCTCCACTTCTATTTCATTAATACATCAATAAAATAGTGGACTATTTTAAGATTAGCATCACCCACCAGTGTTTTAATTTTGATGTTAATATTACAGTTTATTATCTCTTTGCTGAAATCTTCTCAAGCTGGCCAAAGACAACAATAACAACTTTGTTCCTTCCTTGCATCAGCTTTGATGGCTTGGCAAGAATTGTGAATTTATATAGTATTTTAGAGTTTTACGTACTACTACACATTTCTATTAATCCCTCTGACATTTGTTTTTATTAGAATAGTGCCAGAAATGGAAATATATACTTTGGCTTCAGAAGGAAGTCTTAAGGATTAGAAGAACAATAGACAAACACCAGGACACACTTGGAGATACCCACAACAACACTATACTCTAAAAATAGGAGCTTTTATTTTAATAACTATATGAGATTGTTGAAGGAATGGGAATATAAACTGGAGTAACCTAAACTCTCATAGAGATATGTAGGAAGCAGATTCTGAAAAATATTCAAAATAACAGAATAACAGAGTTGGAAGGAATCTTGGAGGTCTTCTAGTCCAACCCCCTGCTTAGGCAGGAAACCCTACAGCATTTCAGATAAATGGTTATCCAATCTCTTCTTAAAAACTTCCAGTGTTGGAGTATTCA
>JAPKID020007398.1:0-10285 GCA_026931265.2 Tropidonophis doriae | reverse complement strand
CACAAGTGTTCAGTGAAGTTTATTTTCACATAAACAGATGTAAGATTGCAGGAAAGCAGTGTTCGCAAAGCCAGTGTGTTTTGTCTCGTGGCCATCTATTCAGTGATTGGTGAAGAACTGAAGCCTCATCTTGCACAACTGACTGGGAGCAAGGTATGTGCCCCACTGCCTCAAACTATATTCATAGAATGAAGGGAGCAAGTCTTGAAATTAATAGCTGAGGTTCCCTTCCAAAAATGACATGAAAGAGATGCATATCTCAGTCACTGATGTGGTGGGTTGATAGTTTTATGAATGGCAAAGTATCTCTTTTACAGCTACATCTTTGAATCAGCTAAACAAATGACTTAAGTTTGTCACACTTTTGGCAAATTTACACATACAGGGCTGAGACTTATCCAAAATAGCACGAAGCAATTGAAAAACCAAACTGGGAAAAAAGTTTACTTAACTCCATACTTAGCATTTCTTAAAACCTGAAACCATTGACTTATTTAATGTAGGATATTCTAGTTCCAAATTGCTTATATATTATCCAAATACTTTTGATATTTAAAAAAAATATGTGTGGATCATGTTTGGATTTATAAACTGAAGTGCTCTGAAGATGTTTACCTACTTTGGTAATGAAATGTCTGCAAAAAATAAAAGATCAGAAAGCATACAAACATAAAACATAAAATAAAATACAAATTTTATTTAAAAAAAGAAAGCAAACAAACAATTATAAAACAAAGCAACTTTTATCCAGATTTTTGTCATTTTGCTGTTTTTTATCAATTGGGTTCCTTTTGTGCTTTTTTTAAAGTTATTTTAGAAGGTTGTTAACAAATGATCCAGTGTTTTCCAATATAATCTAGCACTTGTCAGGATTTTAAAGAAGCCAAATAATAGCTGTTTAAATAAGCCCACATTGAAATATTACCCAGGCAGAAGGATTAGAATATTTTATCCCAGAGAAAATATACAGGAAATCAAAGTTTCTTCATAACTTGTTCCACGTATTTAATTAGAATTAGAAGAATGTTCTCTGCATATTTTAGTACTCTTTAATGCAAAGAGTTTACTGCAAAACATCATTTTGAATCCACTGATGAGAAAAGCTGAAAATAACATTAAAGCTGAATAAATTAGGAATATAGGATTAATGGTGTTCAAATAATCTTTAATTTGTTTTAAACAATTTGTTGTGAAACTTATTTTGAAATTTGGGTATTGACAAGTTTCTATTGATGGCAGAAGAAGACAGTGCTCAAAGGTTTCTTTCAAACTTTGAAGACCATCCATTCTTACTTTCCTATAAAATAATGCCAGCCATAGCAAGAGACCAAATTCCTTTGCAGTGCTCAAGACATTCAAAAACAGTAGCCAGTATGCCAGGAGATGTGAAAAGGAGAATTGAGAATTAGCATGGGCATTAGGCACCTTAAAAAAACATATCTTCTCAGAATGCCAACAGCCTCCTTGTTTCCATAGATGTTAGCAAGTAAACAAGGAGCTGGCTGCAGTGATGCTCATGTGTTAAGTCTGCTGATCCTCAAAGTAATTAAAAACTAAAAACTCATCATGTTATGAGTGCCAAAGGTTGAAGGAAAGTACCCCCGTTCCTTATGTATTTGATTATCTGATCCTGATCCTGAATCTACTTAGGATGTTCATTCTGTAGAAAAACCTCACTCAGGAAAGATGTGCTGAAATCTGAGAACACAATTGTAATGGGAATCTGATGGATCACTTACGCTTTTCTTAGTATGCAGTAGAGTGCAGTATCAGTTACACTTCTCTTAGAATGAGGAGTATCGTAAATAAAAACTAATGAAAGGCATCTGGATTTGATCAGCCTGGCAAGCTTTACATTTTTGAACTTCAGAAATGAACAGTAGAAGATAACATATGGATTTCTCATTGGTAACAGCAAAAAAAAAATTACAATAAAAATATTGCAAAATAATTTTACAATTTTTATCAACTGTGGAATTCCAACCACCCAGATAATACTGATACTGTTCTACATGCGTGAACAATGCACAATTTCCTTTTTTGGAGAAAGCTACTTCAGTGAGTGCTCCCTCGATTGTGGCAGTATACAAATAGCAAACAAAAAAACAAAAGAAAAACAATGGCCGGCATTGAAATGAAATGAAATAATTAAAAAAAATGTGAACCTCTCTCTTCTTTTTCAGATGAAGCTCTTGAATTTGTATATAAAGAGAGCGCAGACGACCAACAGCAACAGCAGCTCATCCTCAGATGTTTCTACACACAGTTAATGGAGATCTTTGGACATATGTGTAGACATAGAAACAATCAGCTGTGCCTCTCAGAAACCCTCCCCTCATCAGCACGCTCCATCTGCTGATGGAGGCCATGCAAATATTTATTGCAATCAGTATTTTTAGTCCTTTTAAAGCTTTTTATTGTAGGAGATTCTTGGAATTGAATATAAGGGAAGCAAGGCCTGGACTGCAGTTTTCATTAAAAACAAGGTAATAGTGTACTGTGGTTAAATGCATTGCAGTTACATACTGTCTCTGCTAAGATCTGAAGTAGTCCCAGAGATGCATAACACGTTCGTATTTTATCAAACAGATTTCTTTGATATTAATGGAGAGCTTGAAATTATATTAGACTATATTTGTATTATAGTCACACTTTTAACTAGCAATTCTAGTTCCCCCAATTTCTCAAGCATCGTTTTAAAGCTGAGCTTAAAAGTTGGAATGAATTTGCATTTGTTTTCAGACGTAATCTATACAGGCTATAAAATCAAGCCCTTCCACTAGTTTTTTTTTTTAACTAGAAAAAACCAATAACAATCACCTGTGTGGCAAAGGTTATGAAAATTCAAGAGAGCCCAAGCAAATATGCAACAGTACAATCTATACAGGGCAATGTGGTTAAGTTTTGTAGAACCGATTCAAGAGCTGCCTCTGCATGGACAACTCAGTTTACAATTTCTTCTTGGTGTATTTCAACATATATTTTTTTTCAAAATGTTTGAAATTGCAAACTACTCTTAACATTGGTTCTAACCTACCTGACACAACTTTACTGTTTGTTTCTTTGTTTTAACAGAGCTCTGTTTTGTTACAGTGTTTATGGTATTCCTTCTGTGACAACAGATCTCTGTTAGTGTGCACTGAGACTAGATGCACTGTAATTGCCTGTATACTGGTCAAGACCTAATGTTGTTGTCAGAGAAAAGTGTCTCCTAGGAGATATATGTGAAATTCTATTTCTGCTGCTTCGATGTTCCATGAGAAAACGTCCTTTCCAAAGCTCTGATTGGCTTCCCAGAGCTGCAACTCAGATAACCAGGCCTTCCTTCCTTAATAAAAGACTTCTTTCATTTGTCATCAACGTTCCTTAGTGTGACACTTGTTCTCTTAATTTTCACCTTCACTGATCAGGAGTTCTCCAGACTTTGAGTACTTCAGGAGGATAGCCTCCTCTTCCTCATCCCAGTCAGCCTGGATTATTTATAATGGTTTTTCTGCGCCTAACATATCAAATTATTTCCATTTTAAGATGATCACACATGTATGTTGATTATTTTTGGCAGTGCTCAAAGGGCTAGCTTAATCTGCAACAATTTGCTTTCTTTTAAAGCTGTACAACTGGGGAATGTAAGATGTATTTAAGTGCTCTGGGCAAAAGGATTCTTTAGCTACTATTCTGTCCATGCTGATGGAAGTAAATCTGCATGCTGCTGGCACACAAAAAGCAAGAGCCAGAATAGAGAGGGCTCCCTCTTTCCCCAGCACGGTCCAATTGTGCTCAATTGCTTTGTCTCTTGCCGCCTTCTTAGACAGGGCTTTAACTTTTTGAGAAAAACCGATGTGATTTCCTTCAGGGTCTTCTCTGTTGGCCCATTCCCCTTCCCTTTTCAGGCCATTATATCTGAACATCCACACAAATCAACCTGCCTGAGACTGGTTTGCTGAGATGAGGATGCCTCTGTTCTCATAGGGCAGATCAGTGTCTCTAGAACAGGAGTATACAAATCCGTGCAATCCCTTTCACCATCTAAATACTGTCCATTCCTTAATGTAGTGCTGAATTACCTGAGGCGTGTGGCTTTCCCTTGAAAAGGTACACTATGTGTGCTTGCTGGATTACAATACAACACAAGACTTTTCTATCACCTCCTGTTAGCTCTCGGTAACCTGTATACATAATGTACCATGCAACCTTGTCACATAAATCTTCTTTCTACCACCCTCTCAACCCCTTTATTTATCAAGTGTAATGGTTCACATTAAAGGACAACGAAGAAATATTTGTAGAATGCAGAAAACGTTTGCTAACAATAATAATGTTATAAATGGGAAGGGCAGGGTGACAAAGCTTATCAAACCAGTCAGCCATCAGAAAAAGTTTCTTGGCACAGTGTTCATGCGCATGTATTTAATTTTGATTTTGGGTTGGTTGTTTTATTTTCTTTCATTTTTTGCGCTTTGTCATGTTACATCCATATCTGTATTTATATCTTATTTGTTTCACTTTGAGTGTATCATGGCAAATGTACAGATGTTTTTATGTTAACATTTACATGATAGAATTTGCTAAAAAAAAATAATAATAAAACTTTCTGAGTTTGCCCTAGAATAAAAGAAAATAAATTTAAGTCCTTATGGGAACTTCTTTGCACTACTTCTTTGCATTCCCCTTAATGATGAAAAAGAACCTTTAAGATCATGTTGATTAAATGCTTGTGCTATACCTAATTTCTTAACCTCCAAATCACATTTGAATCACATATGCACACTCTTAAATCTATGCAGGCTTTCAGAAAACAGCTGTATGTTTGAGATCAGGTGTTTGACTGGGGAACATAACTATGGCATAAAAGATGCATCAAAAAGCAGTTCTATTTAACGCCAATCCAAATGGTCATTTTTATATGGAAAATGAAATGTAGAAATTACATGTTACATTTATACACCTAGAGTGCTATATTAACATGCTATGAATTGGATCTGCCATCCCAATCACAAAATTCTCTCCATATTCTTTTATCGCATTGGATGCATTTTCCTTGCACAACACTCTTAACTGGCAGATTTCAAAGAGTCTTCCTAGAACAGTTCCACCTAAACTATTCATTGTATGTTTGCACCTATGTGATACCTTATGATATTTTGTGTAATCCAAACACAATTCTCTTCTTTTGTTTAAACAGTTATCTTTGTGTCTGTGTGTATGTATATAGCTGCAAAACATTTGATACAACCTCTCTGTTGGTACACACTACGGAAATTCTTATTCCTGTACTGACCTTTTGACCATAGCATATTAATGTCAAGCAAGTCAATCTAGTTTTTATCCTCTATAACTAAAATTAGTTCCCAAGCGAGAAGAACAGGTTGGAAGAGTTTATTCTACAATCACAAATACTAAATCAGATACATAGAAATTCCATCCTTTTTTAATGAATGGACTTAACTACCATCGGTACCTGAAGTTACAGCTGTTGCAGCACTCCATGGTCAAAATTTGGGCGCTTGGCAGCCCATCCCAGTTACAATTTACAAGGATGCTTCAACTACCCCACCTGCCTATCTGCCCCCTCTATCTATGCCTTTTCAGCTATGAAAACAATAAAAGCCAAAGGCAGGCCCAGAGTTATGGTGTTAAAATGCCTCTTTGTGCTGTTGCTGTTGCTGCAAAAAAAGGGAGGGAGGGATTTGCAGGACATTCCTCCAGGGGTGAGAATACACTTCCCTGGTGCATGACAAGTAGTCCCAGAGCTGCATGCACATTTTTTTAATTATTATTTTGGGAATAATCTAGATATGTACATAGTGACCAGGAGCAGAGTCCTACTTAAAGTCCCAAATGGATGGTATCAAATGAAACATACTTGATTGAACTGGAGTAAAGGCATGACATCCTATGACACCTCAATTTCTGAACTAAGATTCATTGGGGGTTTTTTATCTGTCCCAAATTTTCACTACTTGGGATCTACAAAATCAGACACCTTTAAGAGTACTTTGGAATCGGAAGCCTTCAAGAACATTTTTGTCCCACTAGGATATTTTGTTGAGCTTATGCTGTATATAACATGACAACAATTTGCAAAGTGCTTTAGAATAATATAAAACAACTTTAAAATAAATTAACAACTATTAGCCTACTGTTTCATTGTGTTCTTGGAGTGATCAATTAAAACAACCAGGTCCTCCAAAGAATTATAATGTATTACCACGAGGGTTGAACCTGTCTTCTTAGTAATAATTAAGAACATTTGTTTAACTCTTTTTTTGGGCAAGGCTTTGAAGATATCCCTGAAAATGTATCAGTTCTCCCCACCCCATCAACTGAAAACATCAGAAAGAGAAATACAAATGTAGACTGTACAAATGTAAAATTCTTTTGTCACTTTCAGGTGAAAAATGAATCAATAATAATAGGAAATCAAGTTAAGATGAAATAGATTTTTTTAAAACCTGTCCAGAAACACAACCAATTCTACTGTAATCTCTAAAGAGAAAGTTGACCCTTAAAATATTCCAAATTATGCACTTGATCATTTGAAGTTTAAACAATATGAAAGGTAAGGAGCCATCAATATAGACATTTCCGTCTTCCCAGAATGTAATCCCACTAACTGTTAGTGGGATTACATAAATTCAATACTTATGATTTACCTAATGTAAATGAGAAGGATAAGTAGGAACTACGTAAGTGTTATTGGACACTTACCAGAGTTATGTGGAAGACACAAATGCTTTATTGCAGGGGTGCCCAACTGTACCAGCACCAGTCTGGCATGCCAGAAACTCAGCCACACGAACAAGCAAAGCCCCATCCACGTGATGCAGGCAGCACATGAAACCATGTCCCATCTGGTTCACAGAAAAACCTCTTTCCATGGAACCAGTCCTTGCTGCCAATATTCTTTGATATTTCCATCTCTTCCAGCCATGTTATACAAACTTTGATCAGAGGTTTCTTACTCTGTGGAAAGGAGGAGAACTACAGTTCACACTGCATTATATATTAAACCAGGGGTCCCCAAACCAGGGCCGTGGCCCATTACCAGGCCTTGAGCCTTTCAGAACCGGGTCATCGGTGCTGGCTGAGGAATTCTGAGAGTTGAAGTTCACAGGTCTTAAAAGTTGCCAAGGTTGGAGACCCCTGATTTGAAAGATGCATGACATAGCAACCTAGAATTTCTGAGACAAGATCAGATCCAAATATAGATTGTAGTGGGTTTGATATGGGCTATTTCAATGAGGATCTCAAGAAAATATATGTTGGACCAAATCATTCACACTTCATATGCTTACTATACTTGAAGAAAGGCAAGCAGGAAACAGTCTGCAATACTACAAATGCCTTTGCTATGGCAACAAAGCCATCACACAAAACAAGACCATGTAATGCTCTGAACACACACGCAGACATTTACAAGAACATATATATGTACTACTAACTTTTTATGGGGATGGGCTACGTCCTTTTATTTTTATAAAGAAAAAACTGCCAAGGGTGTTTCTCACCCTGATTTGTAGCAGTGCTGAAACAAATACGTAGAGACATAGTACCCAAAATATCTTGATGTGATTTGTCTGGACTGGGTCAAATCGGTTTTTAGCCCTGAAGCATTACAGAAAGCTCTGAAGTTTCCTGCATTGCAAATTGCATGTTAGGCAAAGTTGATAGAAATGCAAATTTTGAATGCACATGTTTCAATCCCCTTAACGTCCCATTCGATCAAAAGACTCGTCTAAAAAGTCTAAAGAAAATTGAGGAGGTTATTATTTATTTATTTATTTAATAGATTCGGGGAGACAGTACTTCACTATATGCATACGTCAACCAATACAGTTTTTCTCCTTAGAATTGTCCAGTTTTCTGCACAGTACTCCAGAAGTTTCCAATTTCAGTTGACAGAATTCCCAAGTGGGAATTATGGTGGTTCGGTCCAAAAGGCATCAAGTTGGGGAAAGCTAGATTAAAGAAATGACAGGTTTTTGGAGATAATACAGTAGTGTACCATTTACTGCTCTAAGCTTACACAATTTTAAAATAAGATTCTATCATAATCTTTTTTTAAAATTTAACTGGATCTAAGTTAACTTTTCCAAGGAAAAAGTATGTTATCCACTGTTCTTACCTCAAGTAGTCGACATAGCTTTCACAGACAGTGTTACAGAACAAAATTATCAATGACGTTCGTGTTTCAATTGAGCCAATTGGGATGAATTTCCTATGAGACTATGGTAGAAAAATACTTAAACATATAAAGATCTTTATAATTTAAAACACTGATGGGCAACTAGGGGTCTTTTTTATTTCAAAGTCCACATGCATCATTAATGTTGAAAATTACTCAATTTACTTCCATCATGGATGATAGTTAAAAACTACAGCATAAGCTTTAAAACAGTCATTTCAGTTAAAAAAAGACGAGAGAATTCCCAAGGTTTTAAAACGTAAGCTCTGTCCATATTCCATTTGAACAAAACTGTGCCATCACACAGGAGCAATCAAGACACTGAGCCATGTTGTACTGTTCCTATTATGCTATTTCATGCCAGGAACTCTTAGATAAATGTCCTTTGGCTCAGATTCATTTGTCTGATCAATTAAAATCTGTGTCAATGAATGGAGCTAGGCGCTCCACTTGTTTGTGCTACATACCATAGTGTATCAATAAGCAGCATTTAATTAGTTGGCTATTCGTTTTGCAGATTTTGGTATTGTTCACACACACTACTCAATATTGGGAATTGTATGTTTTAATTTTGAATTTTATTTGAACTGCTCTATGACTAATACATTCAACTAAATTGAGCTCTGTCTATCTAGGACCGTGATGGCGAACGTATGGCACATGTGCCAGAGGTGACACACAGAGCGCGCTCTGCTGGCACACACACCATCATCTCAGGTCAGATCTCCATGGCATTTCTTTTGTGAGTTTCTGCTTCCCTGCAAATGATGGAACAGAAGCTCACTCCCCCAAAAAAGATCTTACCTCTTGCTGTGCTGCCAGTGTTGGGATGGCCCACCTTCTGCTGGCCAGGTCTCTGCTGCACATGCGTGCATGTCCGTGGATTTCTGGACATTTGTATGCACATGCATGTCCAGGCGTACACACAGCCATGTATGTCTGTGTATACGCACACATGCATGTCCGGGTACTTTTTCCGTCTGGGCATGCGTGGGTGCACAGTTTGGGCATGCTGTGTGTCTAAAAGGTTCACCATCACTGATCTAGGATGTGATGATACTTAGAGCTCAGTTTACCAAAATGTCAAGCGTGGCTCTTGTTCAGGAAAAGTTTGCTTATTATGATAAGAGTACCAGTATAAAATAAATACAAATAACATTGTAGAAGTTGTTTTGGAAAAAAAAAATCCACTAAAATTACAAAAAAAGGCTCTACTAACCTATGAGCCGCACTGCATAAGTCTCCCCTGAGTTTAAAGAAAAACCCTTCTATGGCATCTGAAGCAGTTTAGCATCAGGAAAGAAGAGAATTGGAGGCACTATTTTAATACTGCCTGCCTTTGACATCTGTCTTTACTTGATTACACACACACAAAGCTAGTTGCAGTTGGTTGCTATGCTCAGCCTTACAGCACTGATTAATAGGTTGGCGAAAATAAACGATGGCAGAATTTCCAAATGAGTATTTGACAGGGACATATCCAACTGGAGGTGGAATGGAATGCTTGCTTGAAGGGTGTTTTTAAATCCCCTGTAAAACATCCCCTGTAAAAAATTACTATGCCCCGACTCATCTGAAAGAAGAGATCAGGTTCCAAAATGAATACTTTGCTTTAAAAAACTGGTTTATTTTATCACATTTCTATACTGCCCTATCTCCCTGGTGGGACTCAGGGCGGTGCACAGAAGAGGTAAAAACACAATAATATACAGACAACAAAATAAAATAGGATTAAATTTGGTGAATCTGTGCTAAAAACATTAAAACTGTTTAAAAATCACATTAAAATTAAATCATTAAGTCTATGCTAGGCCGGCCAGATGGAAAAGATGTGTTTTAAGGCCCCGGCGGAAGAGGCGTAGGTCTGTGGTGGTGCGGAGATTGGTGGGCTGGTCATTCCAGAGGGCCGGACCTGCCACAGAGAAGGCTCTCCTCCTGGGGGGGGGGTCACTATTATTTATTTATTTATTTATTTATTTATTTATTTATTTAATTGGCTTTCTAGACCGCCCCCTCTCCCCGCGGGGACTCGGGGCAGTGTACAGGTAGAATTAAAAACATCAAAACCATGACAATACATATAAACTAAAATCAGATTAA
>JAPKID020007397.1:0-10286 GCA_026931265.2 Tropidonophis doriae | reverse complement strand
AAAGAGCCCCCATAGCCCCCGAAGGGGCCGCCAAGCAGAACAAGCAGTGGACGAATCAAAGACTCGTCCGATGCCTCCGGTGGCCGGAAGCGATCTCCAGATAGCACCATTGTTGAAAGTAGGCAACAAAATATTTCCCCCTCAAAACAACCAATAGAATTCTGGCAAATCAAGGGTCATTTGCAAAACTTCTACAGCATATTAACTTCACTTCAGATGCTGGTAGCAGTTATGAAACTATTTGCGCTCTCCAAGAGTATAGGCATCATGGATTCGATCTAAAAAAAAAATGAACCCAACACTGAAAAGAAAAAAATATTTATTGCAAACAATAGGAAAGCAGTTCTTTTACAGAAATTGGAAGCTACAAGGCAGGAAGGTCTGGAGATCTGATTTGTTGGCCAATGTACCAGGTGCTGTTTTCATTGTTAGACAGAACCAGACTTGTCAGTTCATTGTTAAAGGAGATAGAATGTTGGAGCCATCAGCTGAGAGGATGGAACTTTGGGGAATTTCCCAGTTCCCTTGTTTAAGAGTGCCCTCGGGCTGTATTATTTGCTGGTGAGGAGGCTTCTCTTTGGTTTGGGTGGGCTTGTAGGGGCACTATCTGGAGGCGAGGAGTAGTAGTTTGGGTTTGAAAGGATTGGACAAGGTGATGAACTGGGTTTGACCCTGATCATGTCCAAAACACTTTGGGAAAAGAGTGCAGTCTCCATTTTGTTAAGATTTATCTCCTACACATGTATTTATATTGTTTGACAAATTAGAAAATATATTTGATGTTACTTTACACCCTTAAGAATCTATCTCTGCCTATAGTTCAATCAATGCAACAATTATAAAAGTCAACCATAATTTAACATTACTACTCCCAATTACAGTTGCCTGAACCATAAGATGGGTGGCATATAAATTTGAAAACTAAATATTTTAAAGCTTCTAAAATGTTTTATTTTTAATGCTACCTTTTGTGCATTGAATGTATTTAAGTGTATAGATAAAAAGTCAAAAGATGAAGGACAGATGCATTTATGACTTCTGCAAACAAAAACTACATAATGCTATGTAGTCTGCTCCTCATAAAAGAAAAGCTCTTGGGATCATAGTGGATAACTTTGTGAAAATATGAGCAAGACAAAGCAGCTGTGACAAAGGAAATTTCATGCTAGATATTATTAGGAAATGGATTGAGTATAGAAATATCAACATTGTACTGCCATTATACATATCTATGATGTGTGCACTTCTGCAAAACTGTCCAGTTATGGTCCTTAAGTTATAATGAAAGCAGGGAAAGTGAAGAAGGGAGCCACCATAGTGTGAGGGATCTTAAATATCTTCTCTGTAAGAAAGGCTGGAATGTTTGCTGCACTTTGAGGGGGACGGGCGACCTGAACGTAACAAAGGTGATTAAGAAACTGGCAAAGGTGAATAAAATAATTCATGACATAGAAAAGTGGAAAAGAATCATTCTTATGACACTAGGATCATGGGTCATTTAATTAACCTAATTGGAAAGATAAAAAGCAGTTCTTCATACACTGTGTAACTTGTAATGAGATGCAGAATTTAGCCTATAACAGGCTTTGACTTTATCTAGTATTGCTGTTCTTGTGGAAGGAAACAACATGCCGACCCATGAAATAGTTTTCCTTACCAATTCGTTAAATTACATATATCATTTGTTGAACCTCTATTTTGTGTTCAAAGATCAAAATGTAATCTACAACTTAACTTTCCTTTAAAATGGGATCAAACCAAAAGTGTTATGTCATGCTTGTCACTAATATGTTTGCATGAGGTAAAGTACAGTGTACACACTCTTTGAATTGCAACCTAAAGGTTGATGACTATTAAATACATAACTTTTGGGAGCACTTCTAGCCTATCTAACATCTTTCAATACTTTCTATTTCAAGGTTTGATGTAATAGTAAAATGTTTTTATGCCATTCTCTTTCCCAAGCACACTGAAGCACTATAAATAAGATTTTAGAAGCTATTAAAAATTAGCTTCACCATATTTATTTTTACTATGCTTTCCAGAAGATTGTGCATAGTTGTATTGATAAAAATTTAGCATATACTTTTATTCAAGTACTCAGAAATTTTTCTTACATCAGTTTAACTCCTATCCCTTTTTCATAAGATATATTTGCACATTTCATCTTCTACACATATAATTGATATAACTCTCCTGTTGGCAAAAACAAAAAAGCACATACAAATCTGGGTTTCAGTAAATTGTAAACTATTGAGGGTTACCAAGGCAGATTAATCCAATACTTAATCTGAAGCAAAATAGTATAGAATAGCAACATGCCAACATTTTCAAAATAAATGACAGCGCTGCCAAATTAAATTCCACTTTCTAGAAGTTCACCTTGTACACCAAAAGTTTTGTTGAAGGTTCTGAAGGTTCTGGATATCTTCCAAATAAGATCAGAAGACATGCTGTATCTGGGACTTCAAGTAGACGAGAAGAAAAACTCTCTTTCATAAATGCAAAATATCATATCATATTATTGAATTTATTCCATAGAATAATAAAACGGTTTTCCACAGACAAGCTTCTGATTGATGTATGCTTATTTTAATTAAATTTAATACAATTGGTTCCAAATAGCTAACATGTTTGAATCAGAGAGTACTGATATTTTAATGAGCTTGTACTTTTTTAAATAATCATAATACAATACTGTCTATCTGCTATATCAGCATTACATACGCTAATCCATAACATACATGTATTTGGAAGAGACTGAAGCCAGACATTTTAATATAACATGTAAATCAAAATTTATGTTAACTAGAAGTTTATTTAATAATTATACTTCATTAGTAAAATAAGAAATATGCAGTTGTTGTCAGCAGATACTTGAAACAAATTGTATAAATTTAAACAACCAAGTTTAAAGAATCAAATTACTATATTAATAACATCGTGCACAGTACAATTATGCCACAAAAAAATGGAAAAGGAGGAACATTCTATCAATGTTTTTAATTTTTCAGAGACATTTTTAAAAATGTAACAATATATCCATATTTTAGCCTTGGTCAAGATGACAAGATGTTATCAAGTAACATCTTGTTCCAGCCACCATGAAGACACTCCTGTGAAGTTCGTGAAGAAACTTTTTGTCTGAAAGGTTACTCTTGCTTCTCATTACCTTTTATAGGTCTTTTCATACGTGAATATGGGCTGACAGTGTCATCCATCACAAAATCATAAAGCACTTTAATCCAAGAGTTATACTGTGGCAAGTGGTCATAGTATTCAGGAGCCATTTTCTTTAGCTAAAATTGAAAAGATATGCATACATGTATTAATCCGGTATTCCATCTTTAATTTTAAAAAATGCAAAAACCTCATTTTCAAAGCCTCAAAAGCATGTTGACGATACACATCAACAGACAACATAACTCTGTCTTCTAGTCCCAAACTAAATCAACTAACTATTAAGAAAAGCTTGCAAGAGTATCCCAGCAGGGAACAAACTAAGAACTTCTCTTGAGTCCTAAATATAACTACTGTAGTTTAAGACATCTTTTCATTTCCCATAAAAATGATTATCTACTCTTAAAAAACCTGTATCAGCACTAGAAACAAATGTCAGTTAATTGACTCGGAATTTTTAGCAAAAAAAATTAGATTAAAAGAGAAGTTGTACCTAATATTATATATACCTCAGTTATGAATATTTCAGTTTTCATGGTGTTATTAAAATCATTTCTAGCAATTTTGGAGTACCAGAGTCTAGTACTTGAATACCCATCACCTATTTCTGAGATAAGATATTTTTGCTATTGCGAGTATAAACCTAAAAGACATAATTCAGGTATTGCTGAAACTGATGGTGCACAGATTATCTTCCTAAAAACTGGTTTCCAACACTGCTGAATGTTTAGGTAGTTCCACCAATTCACCAGTATGTTCCAATTTGGTTACATCCAACATAAAAATTGCATGTTTAAGATAGACAACTATAAAAATCGAATGAGTAAAAATTACTTAAACACTTCCCTTACATTTCTTGCTAAAGGAATTGGGATATTATACTGTCAGTGGATTATTTTCAAGTAATTTTCACTAACTCTTCCAAAAGAAATATTTTAGCCGTTTATTCCGATATAAAATATTCCATGTCCTAGTACCATGATGGCAAACCTATGGCATGTGTGCCATAGGTGGCACACAGAGCCCCCTCTGCAGGCATTCAAGTTATCACCCCAGCTCAATTCCATTGCACATGTGCATGCGCCTCCCACTGGCCAGCTGATTTTATGGTCTCTGCCGTGCATGTGCATGGGTTGCACACATGCAGGAAACACGCATGCGTGGGGAGCAGTGTGCCCCCCCCCCTACAGTCTGTTTTTGGTACCAGGAGGCTGCAGGGAGACCTAAACCCAAAATGGGTCAGGAGGAGTGAGGCACACACACACTCAGCCCTTTTTGCTTGCAGGAGGCCTAAAATGGGGCATGGGGGGGTTCACACACAAATGTGCAGGGGGGGGGGGAACATGGGTGCAGTGTTGGGCGCACATTGCATTATGGGTGCAGGCATGCACATGCACTTTCAGCACATGATGACAAAAAGTTAGCCATCACTGTCCTAGTATCTTCTGTAATGAAATGCTTATTCTCACAGATGTTTATTCAGTTTGTGTTTATTTACTTGACTTGTATGGCTCCTCAACCCATGACAACTCTGGACAGTCCTAGTGTCCGGGCAAGTTATCCTTATTTATGCCATATAAATTTTTAAGTTCTCCATCAATATGTTCTTCTATTCCATGAATTGTTCTTTCTAAATCAGCAAGGCAAACTTTATAAACTTATTTCCTCTAGCTCCTCAATTAAACTGCTAACAAAACTGTTAAGGTCATCAAAAGGGGAAAAAAACGCTGTGAAATAAAACCACAAAGCTAGAAAAATCTAAAAACCGCAAAGGGTATCTTTTTTGAGGGGGGAACCCTAAGGGCTTTCAGTTTGAAACAGAAATGTAATCTAGCAGGTATAGCTATGTTCTTGAGAAATTATCAGACTAATTTGTATTACTTTTTAAGCCTTGTTATTATATAATGGTGTGAAGCTGCCAAGAAATCCACATTTTCTCTGAGGAAGGTGATATATTCAAGCACCAGCTAGATTTTATGCTTCTGAGGCAAGGAAAACAACCACCTTAATTTGTACACTTCCTCTTTATCATTCTTTCATAAAGCCATGATAAATGTAAGTACCAGTGTTTCAATACCAAACTATTTTGTCACTCTCTTCACCCCATTTTATCATCTGGATAGACACATGGTTTGGCTTTAAGAACAATCTTGTTCTTTTTGGATTTTGAAACTTTTCTGAAGGGCCAGCACAGCTTGTTTACTTCTTACCCCAATTATATGTTTGCTGTAAATCTAACAGGTCTTAAATCTGAAAGTCTGCTGAAGCCACAGAAGAAGCAAACAATGCATGTGTACAGTAATTATGTAATAGTAATTATTGACTAAACTTTATGATTTTGACTTGATACAAGACAACGTATTAACACTGTGGTGGAAGTTATGTTAAATTTGAAATATTAGCTAACTTTTAGAGCATTTTTTGTGCAAACCTGAACTGCAGGCTATATGTATATATTTTTAGTTAAAGCCTATAATTATTATAAATCCTTTTCTTACATCAATGATTGTAATGAGTCTACTTTACCAAAAGTACTTGAACTTTATTTATCAAATGGTGATATGTGTTATAATGATCCCTTGTCCTCTGTTAAACAATCTTAGCTAAATATATGCTACTGCTCTGAATAAGCATTATAATTGAAACAAGTGGCTATGTTTAGTTCATTAAACATTTACTTTTACAATTCCTCTCTAAACACTTAGTAGTTGTAATGGTACAGTAGTAGCATTTAAGTAATTGTAATGAAAGTACACACATCCTATATCAATTTCAAAATATGACTATGCTACATATTGAATTGCAGCAGGAATTTAATTGGCTATAAAACAGCATATTCATGAAATCTGGTTTTAAGCATTTAGCTGCAAAAACAAAATAAATGTACTAATATTTACTTACCAATGGAAGACTTATTCCAGGAACATTAGGAAAATCATGATGTTCATTGTGATAGCCAACATTGAAAGTAAGTTTATTCAGTGGTCCATAATATGAGTATGTTTCATACCCCTTTAAAAACATATAATGTTCGGCTATGAAATGTCCTGAAATAGGATGCAAGCCCAGCCCCAATATTACTGCTGCCAGAAGATAGAACAATGATTTTATTCCTAAGAAATAGTATACAAGAACATCAAAGACAAATTGAATTGATAAATTAATGATTTCTAATCGAGATATTGGCTTGGGATTAATATAGAGGGGTCGAACAGAATAAAAAAGTGGCTGGAGAATAATCCACATGAGTTTTCGAAAACGGGAACAGAAAAACCATCCTTCAAAGTTGGTAGGTATATCCACATCAATTCCATCTGCACCAAGATAACGATGATGATCCAAGTGATATCTCTTGAATGATATGGAGTATGGTACACCAAGTGGGAGATTGGCAAATATTCCAAACCATCGATTCCAAGAAGATCTAGAATTGCCAAAGGCGCTATTGTGCGCAATCTCATGAATTGCCAAAGTCATGGAATGGTTGAGACAGCTGCCAAATACATAAGCCCAAAATATAACCCATTTCCAGTCCAAATCTTTAACTAGATAAAGAGCAACAAGTTGTGCAAACACCATAAGTATAACCAACCAGATCACATTGTAGTCTGGTTTCATCAAGGTTTTTATCTCTGGATGTTTGCCTGTTGAAAGAAGAAAATAGATATCAATTGACAGTTTGAACAGAATTGAAATTTCAGTAAAAACTCATTCAAAAGTTAGATGATTACATTAAAGAATGGCTGAATTCATACAAAAGTACAGATTACAGGTAGCCCTCAAGCTACAACAATTCATTCAAATAACTGATGAAATTTACAGTGGCACTAATCAATGGCATTTACACCCAGTTCCCAAAGTTATGGCCATTGTTACACCGTTGTGATCATATGATAAAAGTTTGGATACTTGGCAGCTTGCCCACATTTATGACTGCCGAGGTACTTCAATTCTCCCCACCTGCCCATGTCCCCTCTATCTCAATCCTTTTGGAGAAGGAGAAGATTGCAAAGATTAGCTAAGGAGATGGAATGCAAGGCAGTAGAGGGCTTCTGAGATGGGTTAAACTGAAGTTTCCTGAGGTGGTTGTGACCGCACCCCATGCTGGGAATGGCTGTGGTTCACACCGGTGTTGGACTAGGACAACTACAATCTAGCGATGTAGTACTGGAGTGCGCCAGGTTGGCTTTGCACTGTGGTTCAAGGGTTTCTTGCAGCCCCTTGCCTTATGAGTGTTGATGGGTGTGGTCTTGGAGGTTCTTTGGTTGGTTCTTTACTGTTAGCTTGTTTAGTAGTTCCTTGCTTGGGGTTATTTTTCACTTCTTGATTGTTGGTCCGTTGTTAATCTTGGTGTTAATCTATTCTTGGTGTTGCTCAGTGGTGGGGCACTATTTTCATCCCTGTTCTGTTTTTGACTGTTGATTGTCTTTTATACAATACATAGATGTTGTTAATGTCTACATGTTTATTGATGGCCAACTTGTCAAAGTATTTGATTTCCAGGTAATTTAACATTTTTGGACTTGGCTTGGTCTAGGATGGTCAGTTTCCCAGTTGAAACTATGCTTAAGTTGTCCATATGTTATGAAATTAAAGAGTTTTCATCATATCTTTGGATTGCTAGTTGGTGCTCATGTTTTGCTAATCTTCTGCCTGTTTGTCCTACATAGTAGCTGTTACAATCTGTATGTTATAAATTCCTGTCTGTTTGTTTGTTTTCTAGAGCTGCTGGGTCTTTTGGTTTACCAATGATGTTTTGGAAGGCTTTTGTGATGTGGTTTGTATGTTACACTGATTTCTAAATTTGATTATTGAAAAAAGTTTGAATAAGAGGATGAAGGAATCATTGTAACGTTAAGGAGAGGGGAGGAATAATCAATTTGTAAAGAAGGGTGTAAGTTGCTTCTTTCCCTTTTAACTTTGTTTCCCCCCCCTGCATATTTCCTTTGGCAATATCATTTAGACTTATATACCTCTTCACGGTGCTTTACAGCTCTCTCTAAGCGATTTACAGAGTCAGCATATTTCCCCCAACAATCTTGGTTTTCATTTTATCAACCTCAGAAGGATGGAAGGCTGAGTCAACCTTGAACATGGGGAGATTTGAACTGCCAAATTGCAGGCAGGCAGCCGTCAGCAGAAGTAGCCTGCAGTACTGCATTCTAACCATTGTGCAACTATGGCTCTTATATTTCTGTATTTGTCTTTTACTAATGTACATGTAATAAAAATTAATAATTAAACTCCAAGATATAGAGAAGGCAAAGTTAAACTGTTTAAATAGAAGTTTATTTTTCAATGCTTCATGGAATATTGTGCAATGTTTAAAAAGACCTGTCAATCTCCATATTGGATATCATCAAATTGGATTCAATTCTTGATGGCAACCTGAATAAATATTTAATCCAACTATTTTCAACATACAGGTTATTTAAGAATGAATTCAACATTCTCTTTAACATTATATATACATCTTCCATTTCCCTCAGCAAGTTTGTATGTTAAACACAAACTTTTATTCCCCTTACATCTTTGCATAAAAGATGTGAGTCAACTAGCTGTTCAGCACATCAAGAAAGCAGGCAGCCTTTACTCACTCGGCTCACTGATGTCCTGGGTACTCATCGGTGTTCAGCTTTCACAACAAGACATAACACTAGAAATTACTTAACTGCCTAGATGCAAATATCCATATCTTATATTAAAACCACACTTCCAAATTACACACCTACACACACAGGGACTTTTAAAAAAGCAGTTGGTGGAGTGCCAGCATAAAATAGTGATTAAAGTGTTTAGCAGGAGAATTGCCCAAGAGCAAAATGAGTGCAATCTAGAAGGCTGGGAAAAAAATATGAATGGGTGATTGAGGAGTGTTGATTGGGATCAGGGTTCCATTTGACACTCCTGAGTGGCCATCACCCCTCCTTTAGGCTGATCTTCCTTCAGAAGATTGCTGTTATAGGGGGGGAAATGGGAGAGGTGAACTGAATTCCTAAAAGATAGACAGGGTATCAGCCTAATAAATCAGCAAATAAACCTGCATCATAAACTCTGAAGTCGAACTTGAGTTCTAGCTTTTTCTTTGGGGAGTTCATGGTAAATCCCACAGCTGGGATGTCACGTGAAGTAAGTCCTACTTTTACTTTTGCTTTTATTAAATTTGTATCCCGCACCTATCTCCAATAGGACCCAGGGCGGCGCCCAGGCTTTTAAAACACAATATACAAACATTCTAAAACCTTATTAAATTAAATACTCCTGCGCTAAAAATATAGTTCAAAAACCCTCTAATTAAAAAACCCTCAGTCGTTTATCAGGTGGATTTACCCTAAGCCGGCTTGCTGACACAGGTGCGTTTTTAAACGCTGGCCAAGAAGAAACTAGCATTTAACCCACTTGGATTTTTTTTAGGGGGGGCGAGAGAGAGAGAGAGAGAGAGAGAATCAACCCAGAGACGGAGAAAGTCGACGGGGCGTCGAAAAGAGCCAGCCGCGCCTATCGTAGTAATGGGTCTCCTTCTGAAATGACTCACTGAGCCCACAGATGCTTTTGCTTCGCCCTCCTCCTTCCCCGCCATCGCTTCAGCCTCTCCCACCACGAAAGGCCGCGGAGAAGGAGACGCCGGCGACGCCGCCCCTCCTCGCCAGCCGGACTTGGGGCGCGCTCGTTTTCTCCACATAAGGCATTGGCGCAACGCGGCGCTTGCCGCACAAGAGGCTGAGGCGGCCTAAGCCTCGCAATCGGGTAAGGCGGGGAAATCCCTCCCCGCCACCGCCCGGACTCACTCAAAATCTCCTTGCGGCGGTCGGCGTGAGGCTGGTCGGTGTAGACCCACTCGAAATCTTCTCGCGCCACAAAGTTTCCCATGCCGGAGGAAAAGCCGCCACCAAGTCGTGGCTCTTTCTACCGATACCCACGAAGCTACAAGGGGCGACCCGTCGACACCCGCTGCTCGGCTGCCTCACATTGAAGGGAAGGAGGCCCTCGGCCGACAAGCGCCTCTTCGTCGCGGCCCCATTGGCTCCCGCCGGGGGTGACGTCACGGAAACAGCGCCTCTTCAGAGAGGCCGAACGGGCCAAAATTCGACGTGGTCCCTTTTTTT
>JAPKID020007395.1:0-10287 GCA_026931265.2 Tropidonophis doriae | reverse complement strand
GGTAGAGAAGTACAGCAATGGGTTTTGTTAAAGATTTGAGTTGGATTCACACATTGCGTTTAATGCACCAAATGGGTTGGCCTCCTAATAGTACTCTAAGCCAAATCAAACATATTATGGCTTAACACCCTGTATGAATCTGGGCAGTATCTCAGGAAGGTGTGACTTTTAGCACCTGTAGAGTTAAGGAGAAGCACCATCTCCACTTTTGCTCTGCAAGAAATCCACAAAGCCCAATAAGGCATTTCCCCAATGACCTTTTTGTTTCAGGGCTGAATTAAGGCAATGATTTTGTTACCTGTTATCACAGGAGGATTTATGAGCCAGGAGAAGGTAGTTTAGGGACCTAGTTTAGAAGCTTCAATTCACCTGCTCCTCCTGATAGGCATTTAATAAGGATAAACATTTCTCTCTTGCATGGGTTTTTGTATCCTTCTATCTCGCCTTATCTCTTGAGGCCCAGAATAAACAAGAGAGTATGGTTGTAGAAACTGGAACAGCCCTTGTGCCTCTCCTGCCCTGCTCTCCTGGGGACAAAGGCCATCCCTGACAATATAACCTTTCCTCTGAACGTGGGGAGAATTCAGCTATGGTAGCTTCTCACACCCCCCCCCAGCTTTTTCTCAAGGCTGATGCAGAAGTGACCTCAGGAGTGGGAGGCTCAAGTCTTTTCCCCTTGCAGACAGTTTGGCCGCATTCCAAGGTCAGAGATGGGCGCCTGGCTGTCTTACTGTCCTTTGTGATCAGTTGGGATCTCCTTCTTAACCTTTTTATTTACATGGGAGCTGTTTTCACATAGTTCTGTCTCAGATTCTGGGGAAAGGCAGCAACATTTGAATATCTGTTGGTTTACTGGCATGTCCCAGTGGGAGCTGAATGAGAGCCCCTGATTAATCTGGGTAGGGAATAATCATCATCATCATCATCTTTATTGTCATTGTAATAATATTGT
Organism: Tropidonophis doriae; assembly: GCA_026931265.2. Lineage (NCBI taxonomy): Eukaryota > Metazoa > Chordata > Lepidosauria > Squamata > Natricidae > Tropidonophis > Tropidonophis doriae. Next base: position 9,335 of record JAPKID020007395.1, on the reverse strand, counting down.
AATAAAATTACAATGAAATGAATCCCAATTTCAAGATGAGCTGTTGCTCCATTCACAAGAAACATATTTCACAAACCTTCACTTGTTTCTAGTGAGTTTCAGGAAATAGAATAAAATAGAGATTTTTTACTGCAGTGGTTCTCAACCTGTGGTCATGAATGAGCTAGTGTGGTGTAGTAATTAAGGAATAAAGCTACAAATAGGAAGGCAATGAGTTCTAATTCCTGCCTGGGGCACACAAAGGTAGCTGGGAGACCTTAGCCGGGGTGGGGTCCGGCTTCTGTTACTGTTGGTTCAGTCAGGGGTGCGTTTGACGCGCAAAAAACAAGATGGCGACGCCTATGGTACCGCTGATAGAACGGGTTCAGGGGTGTGGCCAGCCGAGTTACTACCTACTCAGCTGAACCAGTCCGAACCAGTAGGAACCCACCTCTGGACCTTAGGCCAGTCACTTTCTGTCAGTTCTAGGAAGGAGGCAATGGCAAACCCTCTTCTGAAAAACTTGGCCAAGAAAACTGCAGAGATTTGTCTAGGCAGCCTGTGAGAATCCGACGTGACTGAATGGAAGGAAAAAGTGTCAGGATCATGCAAAGAAACGAGACAGTACATAAGCAAGGTTAAGGGTTGGTGGTCTGGGTAGACATAAGAAAGCCTGTTACATAACGTTCCTTATACACATTATATGTCACTTCTTGATATCAGAATAGGATTCCTGAGATTCTGGAGAAACGATTCAGGCTGGTATGCAAAGTATCCTCAACTTTGCAAAATAAAACAAAATGAGAAGAGACAATGCCTTTAACAAACAATTACCTGTATAACTGTGTGTTACATTTTCAAAAGTGAAAAGTGAACCACTCTTATTTGTACAGGACACAAGTCTACACCAGACTTTGTGGCACACAAGGAAAAAAATGTGACAACCACTGCAGCTTGGTGAATTAAAAAACAACAACAAATACAATGCCACTTTATAAGGGAGCTTCAGATCTGCCACAAAACTGTTTTGAGGAAAAAACCTGAACTCTTACAGAATAATTCTCCCCAACCCCACTGTAGCTCTGAAAGCAAATAAAAAGCCACTAAAACATGTAGAAGAAGCTGTGAAAAAGTTGAGGTGAGTTTGATGATGGGTCCTCCTGAAACCTGATGGCCCTGGAATTGTGCTGAAGTTAAGAGCAATACATTTCCAGAATTCTTTCATCCTACAGCAGGATTGTGTAGAAATGACCTAGTGGTAGATCACTCAGTGATTTGCAATAGATCAGGAAGCAATTCCAACTCCCAGTGATTTTTTTTAGCAATGACATCGTGCATTTTAACGAAACAACAACAAAACCTATTTTTGCTGTAACTGGCATTATACAGGTAGTCCTTAACTTATGACCACAATGGAGCCCAAAATGTATGTTGCTAAATGAGAAAAGTGTTAAGTTTTGCTCCATTTTATGACTTATCTTGCCACATTTGTTAAGTGAATCATAAAGTTGTTAAATTAGTGACTCGGTGGTTAAGTGAATCTGCTTTCCCCATTGACTTTGTCAGAAGGTGATTACATGACCCCGCGACACTGCAACCGTCATAAATTTGAGCCAGCTGTCAAGCATCCGAATGTAAATCACGTGACCATAGGCTTTGCTGCAATGGTCATAAGTGTGGGAAATGGTCATAAATCACTTTTTTTCAGTGTTATTGTAAGTCAAGGACTATCTGTAATCACTTCTCTTTTTGCTCAGGTCTCAGTCATCTGGGAAATAGAAATATCAAGTGCCTTTGCCCAAGTCATTATGTAACTGAGCAATTCTCAGCCTGAGAGTTTTATGTACAGGTATAGATTTGTACACTAGTACAGGGGTAGTCAACCTTTTTATACCTACCGCCCACTTTTGTATCTCTGTTAGTAATACAATTTTCTAACTGCCCATCGGTTCCACAGTAATGGTGATTTATAAAGTAGGGAAATCAATTAAATTTAAAAAAGGAAAGTGCTTCAGTATCAGACAAAACCCTACTGCCTGTTATGAAAGCTGGAACGCCAACTAGTGGGCGGTAGGGATCAGGTTGACTACCACTGCACTAGTACCTCAGGTGAGTATATTTTGATTCAGATCTCTATCTAGAGTTTGATTCCTGAAATGCAAAGAATAACTGAGGATTTAGCATCCCCCTGTTTTTCAAGTAGCTATGATGAGTAAGCAACATAGTGGCTCAGCGGTTAAGAGGCTGCGTTTATTGGCTGGTAAGCCAGCAGCCTGAGTTTGAGACCTGAGTGCAATACGACAGGGTGAGCTCCCGTCCTGGCCCCAGCTCCTGCCAACTCAACAGTTCGAAAGCATGGAAATGCAAGTACGTAAATACTTTGGTGAGAAGGTAACAGTAGTCCGTGAAGTCATGCTGGCCACATGACTGCAGAAATGTCTTCAGATAGCACAGGTTCAGTGCCCTTGAAATGGAAATGAACACCATCCTCTATGGTCAGTAAAGACGAGCAAAATAAAATCTGCAGGCATTCCTTTACCTTTACTTTATGATGAGCAGGCCTCCTGATTCTAATAAAAAACACATCCCAAGGGCACATGAATTTGCAAAGTCTTGGTCTAAAAGAGCCTGCAAACAGTTGGGGAAATTGTGGCCCTCTTAGGATAGTTAAATTACAACTTTGATTATCCCTTATCACTAGCTAGGCTGATTGGGCCATGGTGATTGTATGGTAGCAGCACTAAGTGGGTTATTAGGTCCCCATGAATACTAATACTGTCTGATAAGAGATAAACCAAACGGGAGGGGGGAAAGAGCTGTATTTTGTGTCCTTTCCTTCATTTCCCCATGCTCTTTTGGTCGAGTTTTCACCATTCTAATTTCCAACAAGGAAGAAAATGCAATCTGGTTTTGCTAATGCCATTAGCTAAGAAGGATGTCCAAGTTGAAGCTGAGAGTGGTTTTGCATTTTGCCCAGAAGACACATCACAAAAGTCTGCAGTTGATTTTTAAAATGAGGATTAAATCCAGTCATCATCTTTTCTATTGTCCCTCAGCAGTGGTTCTTTGAACAGTATCCCATTTGTTGTCTCAATTTTCATGTTTTCTTTTTGCTATAGTTTTCCTAATATTGATTTTAGAATGGAACTGGGAACTGTTTTAGCCTATTATTGGTCAAAGGCTTGTGTGATCAACTTTGCTTAAACTGAAGCAACATCAACAATCCCTTAGATTTTGATATATATACTTAAGCAACTTCTTTTCCACTCAGTTTTGGCTGAGAGCACTATTGGAATCAATCCCTAATACTTACTGGCTATGCTGGCAGAAAGTGTGTGTAAGGGGCGGGGGGAATTTTATACCAAGCCAATAATAGAACCTGAAGCTCTGGCAACAAACAAAACAATCTTAGAACAAAACCAGGGTGGTGTTTTTTTTCTGAGATTAAGACAAACTTTTGGAACATGGTTACAGTTTCAGGTTTGATTGAGGACAAATTTTCGATATTGAAATGTTTTAAATTCAGGGTTTTACACAATCCTGTGAGAAAGAAAGTATTATAGATGCTGAAGAAATATTTGTGTGGGAACATATAGTGTAGTAATTAATTGGTGAATTAATTCCACTTACCAGAGCCTCTCCCCCCACTCCCCCAGCAAATAAATGTATACATTTTGAAATTGATATGGGATTAATCTAAAATATATTGAGAAATATGACATAAGAAATTTGGATTTATAGGACCCTTAAGGCCAGCATTGTTTGAAAAGATTCCCTTATGTAGAAAATAAGCAAAAGTGAACCAGAAAATTCTGTTCTATCCTCCCTGTCTTGAACTGGAATTACACATTTTTAACAACACATAAGTTAATTAGCATTTTGTTAGAACCAATACTGATTTGTTCCTAGGCACAGTAATTATGTTGCAAGTGTATTATTATCACTGTCACATTTTTTTCTCCTTCCTGGCCTTGCTCCTCTCTGCTGTTCACTCCCACCAACAAAGTGTGCTCAATGTCTTGTAATTTAGGGTTACATATCAGGCTTCTGATAAATACCGTTCCAGAATATAATTCCAATCATAAATATGTCAGTCTTCCAGAAGCAACAGATTTTTTTGCTGCAGCAAATTTGGTCATTTTGTTCATTTGGAAATTCACATTTTGATAGAAAGTATTAGTAAAATTATTATTTAACAGTGAATTTTTAAATAGGTTAATGAGCTAATGGATAGATGAGATATGGATACTTGGCTAGACTGAGAAACCAAGGCCATATGAGATCTTAAAAGTACTTTGGTTGGAACAGCCATAATAACAACAGGACTTTGCAAATTTGAATGTGCTTCTCCTCTTTTTCCCTTCCCTTTATCTTTGTAGGAACTAGGGAAGGGGCTGAATCATTTACCCACCTTACCTTCTTGACCTGGGCCCAGGTCCCTTAATCTGACTGTTGCCTTGGTAGCAGCTCTCTCTTGTCCATCAAGGCCATTCCCTCTTCCCTCCACAAACGGAGAATTACCCCATAGCAAGTGGCTGCACTTAACTGACCTTGGCTGAATTGGAAAAAAATGAATGGGATGGGTGTTGGACTAATTAATACTTGGATACAGCAAAATCTCAAGGCTGTCAGCTACATCAGGAAGGTTAAAAATAAAGCAGCATCCTAGAACAGGGGTCTCCAACCTTTGCAACTTTAAGTCTGAAAGACTTCAGCTCCCAGAATTCTCCAACCAGCAAAGCTGGCTGGAGAATTCTGGCAGCTGAAGTCCTTCAGACTTAAACTTGCAAAGGTTGGGGACCCCTGTCCTAGAGGAAGTCAGTGACACTTCTGTATTCCCCCCCACCCAAACAACAACAACCTATATGGACCTATTTGTGCAGTTTACCAGGAGTTGACTCAAATGTTTTTATATTAAGTTTTACTTTATTTTAAACTGGATCAGTTTAAACTCTAAGCTGTATACAGTTCTAGAAATGAATCGGTAGGGCTCAGAATACTGTAGTCTTCTGAAGTCTGCTGTCTTGAAATGTTACACAGCATAAGTCAGGTTGTGATTTGGTGTTCTGCAATGTAACTTTCTCAAGTTACTCCCATCCAGAAATGGGGATTCTCCCACTGCTAACTGAGAGCAATCATAATTTCTGCTTGGGGGAGAAGGCACAGTATCAGGCAAAAGCTGAACTACATACGCACATCAGCCATCAAGTTGCAACTGCACAGTGTAGACTTTGTGGTATAACCTCTTCTTGGTGTATGACGGACATTCTGATGCGGTTCTGGGATGCTGCCAACCTTTATAAAGGGAGGAGTCCATTTTTCTAGCAAGACAGTTGGATTTGTGGTAGATATCTACAGCTGGTACACTTATCTGGACAAAATGAAGAAATTCTCAGCATTTTAAGTTATATTAACTCATTTCTGAATAAAAACTAATTTAATGTAAGGGCCTAGATTAAATAGGGAATAGAATGAGATGGAAACACTGCAGGCTGATAGAAGAGACTATAGTAGTTTCAGTTGTGAATGCAAATGTCATATTCCGATTACTGTATTCTTTTGAATTGGGGGTTTCCCAACCATGGCAACTTTAAGATACACGGACTTCAACTTCTAGAATTCCCCAGCCAGCCATGCTTTAGATGGTAGGCATGGGATCATATTTTTTCTTATTATTCCATTATGTGGGTTTTTAAAAAAAGTATAGAAGTACAAACTGAAAAAGAGGGATTGTACACACATCTGCACACATACGCACACATTATTCAAGGATATTTGGATTTTAAAAGCAAGCTTTTGTAAACAAACTCTCTTTGCTTCGTTGGGGCTTTGCACATGCACTGACAGGATGGGAGCCAGGCTTAGAGGGAGTCAGAGGACTTTGAAGGGTGGCTATGCAATAATGCTTCCTCCAGACTGTGAGAACTGCACTGCTGATCTCTTCTTCTTTTGCTGTTCTTCCCCTGCAGCGTTGTAAGGACCGCCTAAACTCCCTAGCCATTTCAGTGATGAACCAGTGGCCGGGAGTGAAGCTCCGGGTGACTGAAGGTTGGGATGAAGATGGACACCACTCAGAGGAGTCCCTGCACTATGAAGGCCGTGCTGTTGACATCACCACCTCTGACCGGGACCGCAACAAATACGGGATGCTCGCCCGCCTGGCGGTGGAGGCTGGTTTTGACTGGGTTTACTATGAATCCAAGGCTCACATTCACTGTTCTGTTAAATCAGGTGAGGCACTATTTCGAGAACAGCATAGAAGGCAACGGTGGACATAATGGGGTCTCAGAGGAGGCGGGAGACACAAAGATAAGAAAGATAGAAGAATCTGATAGGTGTGTAGAATTTCAGGCTGAAGGAATGGATGGTGCTTATCACATCCCCCCCCTTATTTTGCCTTTATTGCTGCATCAGCATCAGCATCACCAGTGTGATCCCACACATCTGCTGTGTGTAGTTTACAAGGACTCTGTCCTCACAGCTGATGGCATTGAGGCTGCCGATGAAGCTGATGGGAAGAAATTCTTTGATTCTGGACCAAGGACTTTTTCTTTCCCAGAGCAATCCGCTAGGTGAGGTGGGATAATTAACAAGAAATGCCATCCCATTTCTGTTTATGGTAAAGCAATATAGGATGTAAGCCCAGCTTTCTATGAGGATTTAGACAATATTTGTTTGGCATGGCTCCCCCCCTCAGGGTCTTCTCCATTGGGCCAGAGTAAGAGCTCCCACCTGTGTTCAGGTGCTTCTGCTAACGCTGCAGGAAAAGTTGTTTTACAAAAGATTGTTTCTCTTACTTCATCACTTACTCTCCACCAAGCAGCTAGTATTTGTGTGTGTGTGTGTGTGGGTATGATGTAAGACCAGAAGAATAGATTCTGCCCAGCAGAAGGCATCTCTGAACCATGGCCCAGTCCTAAGGCCTATGTTGTCTGTTGGGATTATGTGCTGTGGGGCTCCCCCTGGTGGCTGGAGTACCATGCTTTGACTGTGGCCTCTTGTTCCTGTCCTTTGACCATTAGCATGACCTGCGGGTGTCCCTCCGGCCCTTTCCAGACCCACAGGCTCTGTCGCTGATGGGAACGAAGTGCCTTTGCCTGGGCTTGATCCTTACAGTGCTTGGCCAAGCAGCCAAATCTCCATCAATTGACTGCAAGCCTATCCAGAGTGAACGGCGCTGGAGAAAGAGACTGTCCCAGGCAGAGTGGAGCCCAGCCCCTCCCTTCTGGTATTACGATGGACAATGCTGCCTTGTAGACCACTGGATGGAGCTTTGCCAGCCAAGTGTCAAGAAACTTTGTAAAACAGCTTCTCCCCCTTGGAGTTTGGGTATCCAAAGCCTTGATATCAGCAGAACAGTTTTGGATATATTCATAACTTGAGTTGTTGCACTGGATACTGTGGCCTGTCAGTTGCCAAGCTGGGATCCTGGACTGCTGGTAGATCACTGTCAGGTGATTTCCCCAGATCATATATTTAAAATACTTTCTCTAAGGTCTGTGGGCAAAAATAGCAAAGCAATTTTGCTTTATCTTATTAATGCCGTCCAAACTGCTGAGATACTCTGCCTGTTTCTGGATGATCACATTTCTCAATGGATGTTCTAACATTACAAATTATTCAAAGACGGAAAAATTCTCAAGATAGTGGACAACTGGAGGAAAAGAAATTTGCAGGGATAAAGAACTGGTCACTGAAGAGAGAGAATTCAGTTTCTGCTAGTAGTGAGAACCAGCACTTGAGAACAGACAATCTTAAAAGACGTCTTTATCCAGGATCTCAGGCAGATGGAGGTTAGAAAGCCTAGTGGGCAGTACAGATAGGACACCTTAGCCTTGAGCTGTTTAGAAGAGTTGTATAGAAACTATACTGATAAGGAATGGGCTGAATGGCAATTGGATTTTTGTGTTTAATCAGATAACTTTTACCTGACTAGTAATGCTGTGTATATCTTGGATATCGGGCCTGATAACAGCTGCTAAACATCTGTATCAGTTCTGTAATATGGCCTATCTATCTCTCCATCTCTTATCTTGCTTGGACTCTGTAATTATCTATGCAATATTGAAAAACAAAACTGAACGTTTTAATTGTTTTAATATTCTTTGTAGCACAGCGTGTGCTTGGTTCTGGTAATGAAACTTATTTTCTCAGTACAATGAACTGCTAGAACAAACTTGGGAAATTTTCCACATAGAAGAGTTATTGCCAATTTAAGCTTAAATCAATATACTTTCAAATGAATGTCAATTTATTACAGGATATATGTTTGTGTGTGTGTGTGTGTGTGTGTATGTGTGACAACACCCTGGTAAGCCCCAATTAAGGGAGGGAGCAGAACTGCTTCCCTTTTCTGTCTTTTGGCTCACCACTAGTCTCCCTTATTTATTTGTTTGTTTGTTTGTTTGTTTGTTTGTTTATCAGCACTAAAATGTATCACACACACACACACACACACACACACACACACACGGGATTTCTCATCCATGATTACTGTTCTGAATAGCATTCATCAGCTGCTAGTGTTCAGCTCTCTGTAATGTTCTACCTGGAGAGCATTGGTATTCCTGAATTACACATCTACATATACTTCTCTGTTCCATCTATGGTCAAATAAGATCAAATAATTGCAGAAGAGTCTTTTTCCTGTAGCACCTATGTGCAGAATACCAGTGAGATATACCAAGGCTTGTCTAAAGAAGGCTGATTGGTCTTGGCACCCAGGAAATACAATCATGTTTAAGTTTGAACAACAAAGTTATGCAGAAAAATTACAGTTGGATCAGAGGTGGGATTCACTTAGTCCCCTATCAGTTTGCAAATGTGAGTGTGCTTCTGCGCATGCACATTATGGCGGGGCTGGTGGACGGAGCCTCCCGCAGTCGCCACTACCGGTTCGCCCAAACCAGAGAGAACCTGCTGAATACTGCCTCTGGATTGAATTATACCTGCTATATGCCGTGTTTTTATGCCATCATTTATTTCTGTGCAGTAAATAGGAGAAATCAGTACATAAATCTCTCTGATCTCTTCTTTGAGAATGAAGAGATGCTTCCAGAGAAAAAGGAGGTTTCCTCTTTTACTCCAGGACTTGAAGAACTATGTCTGGAGTGCAATTGTTGCTAGCTAGGAAATGCAGACCATGACTTGCTGTCTGGTCTGCTCTTCTCTTCTTCTCCCTCCTACAGCAATACAGACCTTTAAGAGACAAAGGCAAGTAAGGATGCATTTCATTGTCCAAGTATTTGGAGAATAATAAGTTTGTCGACCTTTTGGGGAAAGGATGGATTTCTTTATCTTGTCACTGGGTTTCTATGGGCCAGAGAAGTGGTTCTTCACTCTTCTTTTTTTTGGGG
>JAPKID020007394.1:0-10287 GCA_026931265.2 Tropidonophis doriae | reverse complement strand
CAGAGTGACGGCGCCGGGGGGGGCGAGGGGGGGCTTGGGCCGGGTGAATTTGCAAAGGAGTATCTTGAAAAAGCATGTGACGAAACGGTGCCTCCGAGCACGCACAGAGTGCACTGAACAGTCTAGCAGCGAGCCCGCCCTTATGTTATTCCAATTAGAGATAAGGAACTAGGGGGTGGGGTGGGGAATGGTCGTTTGGTCAAATCACGACCTGCTCCGGTTTGCCCGTTTCTGTGCGGCAGTCGTTGATCCGAAGACATTTGTTTGCCCCGCGTGACGCCCGGACTGAATGGCCGAAGCCTACTATAGGGGGATACGGCGGACGTTTTAACTCACCGAGGGAGTGTTAAGGCTGTGTTCCCCCCCCCCCCTCCTCCCTTTTGCTTTAAAGAGAAGGACGGTTTCGCTTCCCCCTTTAAATAGAGCTGGGAAGAGCAAAGGAGCTGTGTGAGTGACGCGCTCGTTTTCCAGTCGCTGCGTCGGCCCGCGGGGTCCCGATTCATTCATGCGCACCGCTCCGAAGCTACTACGAGATTTCTCTTTTAAACAGCTAGTAAACCGTTGGTCTCCGAGGACGAGGGCGGGTGTTAAACCGCGCCGTTAGGTGGGTGAGCTCTGAAGGATAGCCAGCCAATGGGATCTCCTCAAGCCTTCGCTCACCTTACGCGGCCTGAAGATGATGCCAGGGAATTTATATGGGAAAAAAGATGGAGAGTCCAAATCGTGGGTTTCTTTCCACTGCTCATTAAAGAAGAAGCAGCAATTTCTACATCTACCTGCTGCCTCTCTTATAATAATATATACATGTTAAGTTAGCCGTGTGTTGCCCAATTTTCAGGTTGGTTGGCGATACATGTATGCATAACCATAAAGGAAGGATTGTACAATATACTGAGGAAAATGTACTTGTGCTTGAAAATATTCCCACAGAGCCAATGAGACTATCCACATTTGCTAAGAAGAAAGCTGGTGCTGTCAGATCTAGGCTGCAAACAATCCAAACAGCCATTAGATAATGACTCTTACAGTGTTAATGACCTTTACACCCTTAGGATATTCTTGCAGTTTTTAAGAGTTATTTTAGGTGGAAAGTTAATTTTGTAAACTACCCAGAGACCTGCAGCTATTGGATTGTTTTCTTAAAAAAAAAAAAAAAAAAGCCCTTAGACTTTATAGTTTGCCAATGGCCCAACTTTTAAGCATTTCTTTAAAAGCAATGAGATAGCCAAATGTAAACTTAGATTGCTTGAATAAATGGGTGAGACCAGCTGAGTTTTCCGAGTGTGACTGGATTTACACAAAAACACTAGAACAGCGATGGTGAACCTTTTTAGGCTCCCGTGCTATAAGAGGGGGGAGCTCAGGGGGTTGTGTACTGGCATGCCACACCCATAATGCAATGCATGCCCGCCCGCTACCCCTCCCAGTGCCCATGTAGGCATGACAGGCACTCGACCCCATTTTTTACATGCTTTTTTCGTCCTCCCCAGGCTCCAGAGGCTTTATAGAGCCTGGGGAGGGTGAAAACAGCCCCCCCGGGGCTCTCTGGAGGCTTCAGGAGCTTCCCTGAAGCCTCTGAAGGACTAAACACGACACTACTGGTCACTTCTGGTTTGCTCGTAGGGCCTTTTTTAGTCCTCCGGAGCCTTCAGGGAAGCCTCCTGACGATCCCTGAAGCCTCCAGAGGACTAAGCACGATGCTACGAGCAAACCTCACGTGCCCTGCCAAATGGCTCCGTGTGCCACCTGTGGCATGAGTGCCATAGGTTCGCCATCACTGCACTAGACCATAATTTCTTGTTTTTATGGATTGTTACATTCTTTGAACCCAGCAAAACTCAAATTGATTCTGGTGAGATATAAATGCAATAAATAAATAAACCTGGTGAATTGGGTTTAGCTGCATGCAAACAGTGGCTTAGTGTGTTATGTATACTATACATAACTAAGGTTTTCTTTTACACTGTTTTCTTATTTCAGAATTCTCATGGATATGTTAAGAGAAAAAATTATTTTCTTGCAACACTTCCCTATCTCTGACCTCCTTATGTCAATGTATGTGAACAAACTTTAAGCACCCCCTAGGCCAGGGGTGTCAACCTCGCAGTGTCACATTGTCATGTGATGCATCACTACTTTCCCCCCCTTTGCTAAAATGGGGGTGTGGATGGTCAATGTGTGACACATCTGGTCCGCGCGCTGAGAGTCTAACACCCCTGCCCTAGGCTATTATTGTTGGATTTAAAAAAATTAATAGAAGGTATTTGTCTTCATTGTCACCTCCATCACAGACCTTTGCAGGATATGGTAAAAAAAGACACATTGGCAGTCATGACACGCAACATGGGTGGAGTTTCCATTGTCCAGTTGCTGCCACCACCTTAACTTTTTTGCCCATGCTCTCCAGACACACCTAACCTTCAGTGTGGCTTCTACATGTTCTGGTGGTTCCTAGGCCTTGGAGTTGGGAACTAAGTGACAAACATGCAGAGGATCCAAAAATAGCAAATTACTTTTTTAAAAATAGACATTCAAGGCAATTGGGTGCCATGTGTGGGTGTCTGAAAATTTAATGTTTTATTGTGAGAAAGAGTCCTATTTTTTATCAGCTAATTTGTGGGCAAATGTTTCTTTTCTTGGCAGGGAAATTTGAGAAACTGTTATCTGGCTGGTAAAGACGCAAAAGCCTTGCCAGGAAAATGGTGAACATGTGCACTTTAATCAAGACTGTTAAATACATATTGTGTTCTGTTAGAAATATTGAAATGGCCATAAACAGATGTTTTACTTTTTGCCTCTTTCTCCATTCATTTTACTTGCAAATGATACTTGGCATTTTACTTGCAGTTGATTTAATATCCCATTTTGCTTATAGCTTCATGCTGTGTGCCCTGACTTCAGCTTGCCTTTGTTTAACAGGATAGGCTGTCTTAGTTTTAAGAAGGTTACTACCCGTAGGATTCAGCCCTGAGATAATAATATCAGTTCTAAATATAAGTTCCTTGACCTAGGAGAATATCCTCTTATCTGTTTTTTCTGTTACTCCTGCAAGTTGTGTGTTTTTTTTGTTAGCAGGTTCTCATTTCTTGTTTTTAACAGACTAATGAATAACAATTAACAGAATTTTCTTTCCTCTTGAAGAATTTATTAACATAAACTGGGGTTATTGCTAAAATTGTAGAAACTTTTTACACAGTTTAATGCAGTAATTTATACAGGGGGGAAAACTGTGCCTTTGGCTAGATTCATGCAACAAGGCAGAGTATGTTTTGTTTGAATTTTGGCAAAGAATGCTGTATAGATGATGTTCAGTACTTGTTCCCATAATGTGGAATACTGTAATGGATTTAAAGTACAAAGGCAGTTTCTGATTGAATCATTCTATCAGTAAGAATAATTGGACAGTGAACTCATATGCCTAGAGAGATGATGGTCTCTCCTTGGATATGTCTGGATTCCTGTAGTGAGCAGGCAGTTGAGCTAGATGACCTAAATCAATATTTTTCAATTTCAGCAACTTTAAGACTGGGGAGTTCTGGGAGTTGAAGTCCCTATATCTTAAAGTTGTTGACATTGAGAACCATTGACCTAAAGCAGCCGTGTCAAACTTGGAATGACATGTGACATACCACGTGACATTTCACAACTTTTTCCCCCTTCACTAAAATGGGTGGGGTGGCCAGTGTGACACATCCGGCTTGTGGCTGCAAGTTTGACATGCCTAAATGGTCACTTTCAACTCTGCAAGTCTTCGATTCCCAATCCAGTCACTGAGTTAAAAAGAACCTCTAGTTCTTTCTTTAGTGTCACCTGTGCTGGAGACTATCAATTCTATTTGTAGCTTCAGTTTTACCATCTAAAACAAGGATATATTTACTTGGCCAACTCACATGCAGAAACATTTCACCAGGATATGGGTCATTATGCAGTACTACATTTCCTTTTTAGCTTTCCTTGCAGAATTCATTGAGCTGATATTTCTCATTACGTACCATCTGATCTCAGTAGAACATTTTCTACTGAGTATTCATACTTTCCCTGGCTTTGCCTATGCTTTGAAGGAGTGCCTGCTTCATTTGGTTGCACACTAATTCTATAATCTATAAATGCACATTTCAAAGGCTTCTCTTACTCTTTTTGTGATTTGGCTCCTACAAAAGAACTGGCAAGACATAACAGCATACAATCTGCCAACAAAGTTCCAATCTTAAATCCTGACAGCAAGCTAGTTACTTATTTTTCAACAAGCTACTTTCACCTGTTCAGCCTTGCTCTTTATTTCCATGCTATGATCCCATCTGTCACTCAGAATACAGCCTAGGTATTTATAATATCTCACCTTCTCAAGTTGTTTTGCTTGTATGGTAGTTTGTTGAGGGATCTTCTTTTTACTGATAACAATTATTTTTGCTTTGTTCTGTTTTGAATATAGTCTGTAAGATTTACTTGATGGAGTAAACTTTGTAAACCTTACTCTCTATTTACTGAATAGAAAAAATAATCTGAATAAAAGGTGCTTAGTATTTGGCTATTAAAGTTTATACCTTCTCACCATTTTTCTAAATATTAATTGGAAATAGCTTCTGAATGCATATTGAAGTACAAGGTTGGCAATGTACACCCTTATTGCATTCGAAACAATAGTTGAAATTATTTTACTTTTCCTTCTACCTTAACAGGTGCCATTTGCTTCCAATATAAATTCATCACAATGCATTCAGCTCAGTTATCCAGCTTTATTGTTTTCTATATACCTATTACCATGCTTCCCTTGATCAAATGCATTTTCATAATCAGTCAATAATCAATAAAGTTCCATAAATACCCATATTCACATTTCAACTACCATCTGAAGCATTCCTTAATCCAAAGCACACCTATGCTTTCTATATTGTCAATAGGTCCTGGTATTGCAATTTGAAATTAGACAAAACTCTGCTTCCAGATAAATGTGTTTAAGTTTGATGATTACCACTAAATAGCAAAAATGACTAGTTGTAAATCTGCAGGATTTGATATTTTAAGTATGGTTATTTAAAGACATTTAAAGTGGCTTTTAACAGAAAAAGTGGACTGTGAACAAGTTTAGGATAGTAAGAGATTTACTCTTACGCAGATTTGCAGTGGGAAAAAGTCATAATACAGTGTCTATTGATCCCATTTTGTCCCAAGCAACTTTGCAATTGTTTCTCAACTACTGAAATCTTTCCTTCCTTTTCTTTCTTAATATAAAAATACACATGCAGAACTTTATATCAGAAAGGGTATACATTTCTTGCTGCAACAAAATGGTAAAAACTAGTAACAAAACCGAACTTGGATTCAACATTGTGATTATTCTTATACAATACAAAATTCTCTCCCATGCTGTTTACTTTTCATATATGTGAAGGAGAGAAAGACCACCTGAAGAGGGCTACTTTTGCCTTTTAATTACTGCAGATCAAAATTGTTTGATACAGTCGCCGTGACTGGTTGAAAAACGGACACCTCTATGGTTTAGTTGCCTATTTGACATAAATATTTGCTTGAAGCAAACATTGAAACCAGATGTTGAAATGCCCATGATGTAGCATGCCTTCTGAAGCTAAGCTAGGCCTAAATGCTCTTTATACACATTTCATTCGTTTGAAATACATGAAAAAAATGTGTGCATGTATGTATGCATTTTTCTAAATGTATATGTAGAATAGGGATGTGGGGAAGGCTAAAAAAAAATCCCAAGGTAATGACTCTTACCATGCAAAGTCTTACCTCCTTTTAAAATGCAACTGACTGTAACTTGCACTAGTTACATTTTACCTTCTAAG
Source organism: Tropidonophis doriae (assembly GCA_026931265.2). Classification (NCBI taxonomy): domain Eukaryota; kingdom Metazoa; phylum Chordata; class Lepidosauria; order Squamata; family Natricidae; genus Tropidonophis; species Tropidonophis doriae. The sequence continues at coordinate 4,477 of JAPKID020007394.1, read as the reverse complement.
TTTCTTAATGCTTTTAAAAAATTCTTTGGAAGCATATCGAAGGTTTCCCTATCATCCCGTAGGGGTGGGGAGGGATGAGGAAGTGCCTGTTTGGAAACTCTTGAGTTCTATACCAACTGCCTCCGCAATACCATATATATACTATTTGTGCCTTGCAAACTGTACTGTTGCAAATTCCCACACGGACAATGTTTCCTGTTTTATGTTTCTACAACTTCCTGCTGCCAAGCTGCATTTTGCAATGATGAGAAGTTGCAAAGCTGAAGGGAAAAAAGATAAAAGAAACTTAATGTGGGCGGAAAGTTTCAATTCGTTTTGTCTGGCAGTTTTATGCTAGGAGATTTCCTGGCTTTGCGGTCCTCTGGCAGGTTCTTTCATCAGATACAATGGTTGCCTCCAAGGGCTTGAACAAAGCTTGAAACCAGGAGTTCTGTTTGGATACAAAGAAGGCGGTGTGAGGTTTTAGCGCTTCACTTCTGTTGGTCTTATGTTGGTCAGTCAGGTACCAGAAACCATTCATTGACTAGAGGTAAAATGAACCCACCTACTGGTAGCTAAACAAGCCTGGTTTTTAGGTTAAAACAAAAACAAAACTGTTTTAGGTTAAAAAGTTTTAATAAACTTCTGTTTACTAAAAACAGCATCAATGGAATCATTTTTCCCTATTTGTGGTCAGTCTTTGTGCAAGATGAATCTGAGATAGTTGGCCAATCAAATCAAACTCATATCCTTAAATCCACATTGATGGTTTGTTTCTCTCTTTCCTGAACAGAGTGATAAATGCTGGTAAGAGCCAGCATAATGAGGATCAAGCTTGTTGTGAAGCCGTCTTTGTGGAAAAGAGAGACAGCCTGAGAAATAACCCAGGCCCCAAGGGAATCTCTGGAGAGTCAGAAGTGAGTGGTGAGCAACTGGATGACCAGAGCTTCTTCCACAGCTGGGTCTCAACCCATAACATAGTTTATTTGATTTTGGTTTACTGTGTTGCATGAATTCAATTGTTACATGAACCCAGTTGTTTTTTTGGCTTATAACATAATTTTAATTTAGAATGTTAGTTAGTTAGAATGTAGTTCACCGACCCAGATTGGATCCTGCAGAATACAGTTTGTTATGGATTGTCCAATAAATCCGGGTTAAACAAGCCATTATTTATGGCTCCATAATGATTTTACCCAGCTAACAGTTTCAATCATAGTTAAGTCATAGTTTACCACATTATGTGAAATTATTCTAGTTTACAAGTATAGAGCTGTTTGATTCCCAATTACTGATTAATAGTAATGATCACACAAAAGAGTTGTTGCTTCACAGGTCTCACCTGAATTGGAAACAATTGCTTACTTGATAAAGGGGAATTGTGAAATTCCACAAACTTCCCCATTCACCATAGTCACAGGAAGTATTGCAATTGGCATTTAAAATACCAGCTTTATAAAAGTCCTTTAAAACAGACATAATAATGCCTGTGGTCTCTGTAGACACAAAGTGAATAAGAATAGAATAGAATAGAATAGAATAGAATAGAATAGAATAGAATTCTTTATTGGTCAAGTGTGATTGGAACCACAAGGAATTTGTCTTTGGTGCATATGCTGTCAGTGTACATAAAAAGATACCTACTGCATTGCTCAGGAGCAAAAATTTCATCACCTTGCTGCTACTTCACCTTTTCTGCCCTTTCTTTGCAGTAAAATAAAGTCCAGGAATTAGGACATCCTTGAACTGGTGGCAGTTTGGTTAAATTGATCGTTGGCTGAGAAGGTGCTGAATGTTGCTTCAGGCACAAACTGCAAAGCTTGCAGAATTTCACCATAGTGCTGCTTCATCAGATTCACTTTTTTAAACTTGAGTTTCCTTTGTTTTGGCACCACTTCAGGATAATCTTTCCAACCTCTCCACAGGGCAGCAAAGGTCTGTACTTTTACTACTGGGGTTTGTTTGATGGACATGCTGGAAGTGGAGCTGCAATTATGGCATCCAAACTGCTTCATTTTCATATTCGTGACCAACTCCGAGACTTGGTGGATATCTTAAAAGATTCCTCTCCTCCTCCAATTTGCCTGCGAAAGGGACCCAGGACAATTCTCACAGAACCAAACAAAGCTCCTCTGGCAGAAGACGCAGAAGTCCCAAACAATGCCTTGCCACGCTTCCATATGGAAAAGGTGGTTTCCCATGAAAGTTTAGTAGTGGGAGCCATTGAAAATGCATTCAAGCAAATGGTAAGTCAATAGAACAAAAATGGGCTGGAGAAAGCAGGCTGTTCCAATAGAACAGAATAACAGAGTTGGAAGGGATCTTGTAGGTCAGCTAATCCATCCCCCTTCCAAACAGGAGACCCTATACCATTTGTAGTACAATAGTACAGAATTACCAGGGGCTCTGTCACAAGTCCAAAAGCTTGGAACACTAAACCTCTGGTTGTCCAAACCCAGATTGAATCCTGGTACAGAATTACAATAAATTTCCTGGCTTGGCACAGACTCTGGAATACATGTAAATTGCTACTAGACATGTAGTTATCTTAGTCTGAGATAGCACTTCCTTGTAATTGATGCCTGATTCTATATCAGAAATGGAGTGAAATGGATATGTTGCATTCAGAGATAGGAGAGCCAGGGTAAATAAACAAACAAAATCTGACCTTGCAAACAGGCAAAGGGCCTTGGATATGTTATTTATGATGTAGTCTATCTCATAGATTTAAACAAGTGAAGGATATGCTAGATATAATCCTCAGAATCAAATAAACTCAAACTACTAATAGTTTAATATTAACACACACATCCCCCATAGCCACTGGCATGGCATGTAAATTGGAGATCAGGGATGTGTTCCAATTCTGCCTGGCTGTCTTCCACTCAGAATATGCATTCACTTCCTTTTGCAGTTAAGATGCTGACATGGTGACCCATGACTATTTTTGACTGACTAGGTATTTGCTTACCTAGTTACAGATCCTGAGCAGAGCCTGTTCTGTTTTCCTGTAGCTCAGCTTGAAATCTTGTCTTTGATGTTGCTCAAGGGAATAAAACACACTGACACATTGTCAACATATAGCATTCATATACTGTACCAGTTTAGTTGTCATGGCTTCCACAAAGAATTGCATAAACTATAATTTAGTACAGGCACTGAAAATGTTATTGATGATTCCCCATCTCATCATACAATTATTTATTAGGGTAGGGGTTTTTGTTTGTCTGTTTCCTCGGATATTTGAACTGTGCTTGCTAAGTAGCTTTCTTTTGATTAGTATTGTCTCCCTTCTTTCACGTATTTCAGACCAGGTTAACTGGTAAATCCTAATAGACAAAAGATTAAATTAGCAATTAACTTAGAGCTTTGGCAAACAGATGGGGATAGTCACAGTTTAACCACCATTCTAATGGCAAGAACCTGAAAAATATATTACAAATGATGGCAGACACACAGCCACCCAAAATTTGGGGTATCCTCTCTTTAAAAAAAAAATCATTGTGTATCTACATGAATGGAATAAAAAGGAATGCTGGAAATGTTGCTGCACAAACAGTTTCTATTTATAACTGCTTTTATGTATCATTTTATTTTCTGGATGATTAATGGCTGTTAAATTGGCCACTATACTAACTATTTGCCTAGTTTTGGAAATAATATGCCATAATTCAAACTGTTTAATAAGCCCAAAGCAGGGCTACTAAGTGTGATTAAGGACCTCTGATCTAACACAGCATGACCTTATTTGGGGTAAATGATTCGAGATAAATCTTAGTGTAGCAAAATGCAAACACAGCCTTTGTTTCAATGTCATTTCTCTATTTAAGATAGATTTTTGATGTACAAAGCAAGAATTTGTAAATGCATAAAGTTGTAATTGTAATCTCAATTGTAAAGGTAATGTCTAAATGACTATCTTGTTTCTGCAACTGCTGGTTATATAACTATTTCTTTAGGACATTCTAATTTATTAATGTAGGAAAGTAAGGGGGAGGTTGGACTAGATCAGTGGTACTTAACCTGGCCCCTACCGCCCACTAGTGGGCATTCCAGCTTTCATGGTGAGCGGTAGGGGTTCTGTCCGATACTGAAGCACTTTCTTTTTTTAAATTTTAATTCTCATAATTGGAATTTGTATTAAAATGAGAGTGTCTGAGGGCAGAACAGGATCTGGACTACAGAACTGAAATCTTGTTGCTGTCTACGCCAAATATTTGTGTACACCACTGTTTCTTATAAAATGAATCTTATTAATTTCAACTTCTATTTCTATTTTAGTCTGGATGTGGACTGATTACCCATTTAAGCATGGGACAGATTCAGCTACTTATGCTTTAGCTCAGTGTAATCAACCTGGTCCCTACTGCCTACTAGTTGTCATTCCAGCTTTCATGGTGGGCAGTAGGGGTTTTATCCGTTACTGAAGCACTTTCCTTTTTTTAATTTAATTGACTTCCCTACTTTATAAATCACCATTACTGTGGAACTGGTGGGC
>JAPKID020007393.1:0-10288 GCA_026931265.2 Tropidonophis doriae | reverse complement strand
TAAGGTTCCTGCCTATGCAGGGGGTTGGACTAGAAGACCTACAAGGTCCCTTCCAACTCTGCTATTGTATTGTATTAAAAAACAGATTGTAATGTATTTACTTTTATGTATGGATGAAAGTGTAAAAATGTGTTGCTAGATTCTTTGCCACTCTAATTATCTTCCAGAAACATATCACTAATGTGTCTAAAGGAATAATTAGGATTGCACTAAAACATAGTTTCCTTGATTCATAGTACTATTGGTTTTTTTTTCTTGTAGCATATATTGTATATCCTAATCTTCCATTTTTTTATCATATGGAATGCTATAGGCAGATCTTATTATTCCAATGACTCAAAGAATAATTAAAATTGTAGGTTACTTTAGGTTATTTTAGGTAAAATAATTGTGGTTACTTAAACAGCAATCAGAAACTATTTTTAAAATAAAAGTATAATGAAAAAGTTAGCTATATGGCAGACAAGCATGTTTATAGCACTAGCAATTAGACTTATTTACCATGGTTTACAGTCTCTCTTTAAGCAATTTACAGAGTCAGCATGTTGCCCCCCAAAATCTGGATCCTTAGGAAAAGTAAAGGGATTTAAAACATCCACCAGCTCATTTAATCAGCTGATTATTCCTAATCATGATTACTCAGAAGTAAGTTGCACTTCTACTTTGGTTTTCTACTATAGATAAACTCTAAAAATTATACTTAGAATTGATAGTTTCCTGCAGAGTTAATTTTGAAATATTTATCATTTCATCTTCATCGCCTTATCATTTCCATTTTTAGAATCATTCAATTCCAAGTACTAAAATTGGAAATTTAAAAGTAATAACATCAGAATGTAGAGGTAGTATTTCGTTGGAATTTGTTTTCTCATTGCAGGATTTAAAAAGGTGTAATATAACTCACTAGTGCTTCTCCTTTTGCATTATTTCCACATACACTTCTCATTTTGATATTGCTGTCAGAGACCAGCTCATTTGGGGTTTGGGATATATTGCACTATAGAAATAAACATAAACTTCTATGCTCTTGAGTATCACAAAAGCATCCTATTTGATTTAACAGGTCTTGAGTGACAGTATTTATGTTATTTTAGGCCTTCATTTATTTTTGAGGCTTTTCATAGTATGTATGTATGTATGTATGTATGTATGTATGTATGTATGTATTATGTGTATGTGTATGTGTATGTGTGTATATATACATATACATACGTGTGTGCGTGTGCGTGTGTTATCTCAAAGCACCTGGTGTGCCCAAATATGGGAGGGAGCATACTGCTTCCCTCTTTGCCTTTCAGCTCCACCCAGAAACTTCAACATATTTAATTCTAGGGTTTACCAAATTTTCTTTTAATCCTTTTTATTGGAAAGGTGTTCCTCCCTCCATGTCTTTTCTAACACATGGTACTCTTTAGGTGATATTTTTACATCAGATTAAATTTTTATTTTTTTCTGGACAAATATGATCCATTAATGGATTTGTTAGTTGACTTCTGGAAGATGTAATGTCTGTTCAGCAAAAATGTACCAATGGTCCCTCATGGTTAACTGCAAATGTCACCTTTTCATCAAGTTTTACCATTAGGGTGATTACCAAGGATTTTTCATACAGCAAAATTGATGGAATAAAGTGACATTTTGCGTTATTTATTTGGTGATTTTACAAATTTTGCTTGCACAGATTACTGTTGGCATAAAGATAGTGTAGTAAATTAGAATGTTTGAGGCAATATGATGTAGACCAAATTGGATGTACTGGAGAATTGCTGGAGCTCTTTTGGAACATTGTTGATTATTTTCTAATTCTTCCATTGAAGACTATTTTGTTTTCTCCATCATTTTATAGGGTAAATATCAGATAAAATAAACTTCCTAAATAGGTGGGCATCCAAAAATGTATCTACTGAACTTTCGGAATTTCCAACATACATGGCAAAGCAAGTTGTTACTTATTTTCAGCCTCCATTTTCAAATGGATAATCGTATCCTATAAATATTCTGATTTATGCTAGGAGGGGACACCATCTGCAAAAACTGTATGTAAATATAGAACTATATGTAAATATAGAACTATATGTAAATATAGAACTATATGTAAATATAGAATTACTTTTCCATGGAGTAGTTACATTTGTCCTCCCATAGCCTTTCTCATAATGGCCTGGAATCAGAAGGAATAGCAACAGTAAAATGAATTCTTATCTTATTGTAATCCAACATTAATCTTAAAACAATCAATCAAGCCATGGTCTGACTTGATACATGAACTGGAGTTCAAGTAGAGGCTCTAGAATGCATTGAGATAAGTGCTGGAAAAGCCACACATTCTTATAATGATTCTACAGTGAATAAAGAAAATCTACACACCCCTATTAAAATGCCAGATTTTTGAGATGTAAAAAAAAATCAGAACAAAATAAATCACTGCAGAATTTTCCCCACTTTTAGTATAATATAGAAGTTGTACAATGCAGTTGAAAAACAAGCTGAAATAACAATAAAGAAAATAACAATAAAAAAGCTGAAAATAACAATAAAGAACTAGAATAATGTGATTTCAGTTTACACCCTCTTATAATAGGGAATGAGGGTGTGTTCGGATTAACCAATCACAATCATACTGATGGTAAATAGTAGTCAGTATACACCTGCTATCAGGTGAGAACCGAAACATTTTCAGGGAAAAGCAAAGTCCAGTTGCCTTTTGAAAAAGCATCTTTGGGACAACCATGAATTGGATGACTGAGAATCTCCATAGACACTGATTCCCAGTGGAAAGCCAAATGGGTTGCTGAATGCCCAGACATAGGTTGACATATAAAAGACACCACAATAAAGGTGCCAGGTTTCTTTTAATTATAAAATTTAAGTTCTAGAAAGATGTGAATTATGATGTAATTTTAGATACAGAAGTTTAATTAGAATTATATGTATAACTGCCCATAGGAATATTGGAAGCCATTTCTTTAATTGTCTTTTCAGGTTTTCTGTTCTTTTATTGAATTTTGTATATCCTTTTTCTGTCTGTTTTCTTTTTCTTTTCTTCCATTTCACATTTATTATGTCTTTTTCTATGAATGTATCAATTATGTATGCAATTCTTTTAATCATTTTAAAAATAATAATAATGAAGTAGCCAGATCTGGGAGGTGAGAAATTAAAGTGCTCAAAAGTTTATCGACCATATTTTTCATGTAGAGATTAAACATTAAAGAACCTAAAATATACACTTGTCTCACATCACTGTAGGTTGTCACCATGCCAGTAACCTAGCCAAGTCCTCGTTGAATATGCAGTATTTTGACAAGTTCTATAGCAGGTGACTTTCAGTAGACGAAGACTCCAATTTACTCTCCAATTTCTTTCTAGAAACAGATGAAAAACTGTTTTGAAGTCAATAAAATCCACATTCTATGCACAGAGACCACAACATAACTACTGAAGCATGATGAAAACAGCATGGTACAGGAACTAATGAGACTGTTAAACAAATTGTGGAGTGTATCCCAGATGAATCAAGAAAAGGACTGATTATCAAATTGCCAAAAAGGGGTAATTCCATCAACTGTAACAACTGCAGAGGCTTCACATTGCTTTCAGGCTTTAACAAAGTTTTCTGGATGCAGTAGGCCACTGAAGCTGGGTTTCACTGTATTAAACAAATTTTCTACTGTACATAGGGAGTTTACAGTATGGAGCCAAATGGGGAGCTTCAGCTGCCACTTTCAGGTCCTAAGCACTAGGACTGGTCTTCTCTGCTGTATAACTGAACAGCTACCATACTAGTAAGAAAGTCTCCAGACTCAATGACATGATGAGGATTATAATCAGATGAATTAAAACCACTGACTTGCTGGCATGTTGTTCTGAGCCATATAGCACCACTGTATTTGCAAAGGCAAAATCCACTACTTAGAGAATACAGAAAAGTTATGAAAACACAGAATACAGGAAAACACACACACACACACAAACACAAACCAGTCATGAGATTTAGCCAGTTTGCATTTATTTGCAAGAACTAGTTGTGAACTTTCTAAGCAGTTCGGACAACTGGTTGTTGGAAGAAATCTCATTTTGTCTTTTCCTACTTTACAGGGCTAATCCTGTAAGAAAGACAGGAAGGAAACATTCTGGCGTTGTTTCCACTCTAATCTTTATTTCCCTGCTTACAGAAACTGTCTCTCTGGTTAACCCTTATTACATTGTAACAGGTAAGACGAAGCGCCCATCAACATAGGTGATGTTGAGTTTGCCACACCCACCGGTCACATGACCATCAATTCCTGGCTACCCAGCTGGTCATTAGAGCAACGAACCAGTTGTTAAATTATTTGAATCCCACCACTGACACACACTATTTCTTCCATTCATGGGAGAGCCTTAAAATTTGCCACAGAAGATTGGAATCTTTCCATGATAGGTGTTAAGTGTTGACATGGTTGGAGAAGAATTTTCTTTTTTTCCTGATCATGGGAAACTCAAAATTCTGTTGCAGTGAGGCAGGAAAAAAAAGAAAATTCTTCTTTGGCAAATCATGAGGGTCTCCTATGAGTGGAATAAATATTTGAGAGAGGATAAAAATTCTCTTCAGATTCTCTTTCTCTCTTAGCCAAATTCATTAAAACTAAAAAAAAAAAAGATAACTGAAAGCTTTTCCACTGATTCATATAAATACATTAGCTCCCTTCTTGGTTACTCCTCTTAGTTTTGATATCAGTTACATTTTAAACTTTATCAATTACATTACAACTTTATAATGCTAAGTGCTCCTGGGAGTTTTCTCTGGGCCAAAAATTCAGAAATAATTTCACAAACAAATTAGTAAAAAAAAAAAGAGGAAGAATCTACTGCTAATTTCTCTTTCTCCTCTGTAAAGTTCATTCCCTTTTCTGCAGTCTGTATTCACATCTTCCCTTTTATTTAGTTAATTTCCTAAATTTATGTAAAGGTTTTTCCATTTCCTCGTATTCATATTCTTATCAAACATTATTTGCCTTGTTTAAGGAACATGTATATATATACAAAGAGAAATATACAATATAAACAAGGTGCAATTAGATATCATCAATATGCTGGATGGACATAGCAAAACAGACAAAAATTATATATCTAATCATTACGGATAATTAAACAAAGGATAACTCTGACCAGGCATGGATAACTGTAAGTCATGCCTGCTCAGAGTCATCCTTTGTTTTCTTTTAGTGGGCTTTCTAGCCACCTAAAAATAATCCTTTTCAAGACCCACATTTCCTCTGTGAACTATGGGGAATGTCAGGAGCAATGAGTAAAGAAAAGCCACATAGATACAATCCTGCCCAGAGTCCTGGCTGCCCTTTGATTCCAGGACATTAGAGAAAATTTTTCCCCAAATACTGGGTAGCACAGACTTTTGGTTCACTCAGGGAGTCTAAAAATTGACTAACCCATTTTTCCTAAGTAAATTTTCAGATGAAAAACTTGGTGAGAAAAGTAAAACAAGATAGTAAGAAAAGAATGAGGTTCTTGTGAAAGGAGAGTAAAGAAAGGGTAAACAATTGAAAAAAGTGGTAAAATTGACCTTCTCTCATATATACATATATTTATTATACAACAAAATGTTCTGTAACTTAAAATGAATAAATGGAGCATTTTAATTAACCTGCAGTGGTTTTTAAAAGAACAAACTTGCCCATACTTGCAAATTACTCTGTTAATTCATCAAATAAACAGTAATGCATTTCAAATCCAAATTGCTTCTTCCTACAGAATATAATGAAGATGTTAATGGAAAACGTCTTGTTATGTTCTAATCCTTTTTAATTTTACAATACTCAAGAAACTTCTGAGAGTTACTGTGATAATGATTTGTAAGAATGTATTGAACTGCAAAGACAAAAAATAATAATTTAATGAGATTACGTTATAACTCTATAAAAGGAAACATTAAAATGTTTAAAGAATGCTTTACTTTGGAAATCCTTGGTTGCCTACAACATAAATTTAAAGACAAAATAACATAACATAATATCAGATTAAGTAATGGCTTTGGGAAAATTAGATATTTGATGGTACACAACAAATATCTGGCTCTTGATGACTATTTGCTTTTCCATTCTTAAGAGTTACTGCATTTTTGGTTACCAGTTCCTCTTTTTCAGAACAGAATGCTAAGTTCTGAAATGCTGCTTTTTTCCCTTTAGTGCCCTTCTTAGATGCTGATGCCTCCTGAAAACCTCCATTGCTTTTCTCTTTACATCAAGATGTATAATATTGAGAAGGAAAAATGAAACTGACAAATGGTCCAAAATATATGATTCCTTTATTTGTTTATATATTTATATCCTCCCTTTAATGGTTCTATAAATAAGGCAGCAAACATGAATAAAACTTTTTTCCTACAACAACCCTGTGAGGTGAGGTTGACTGTGAGAGAATGACTAGACCGAGGCCACCCAGCCAGTTTCATGCCTCAAGCATGAAAACTTTTCAATAATTTCTTTAGTATAGGATTTCTTCTCGGCAGCGTTTCTGGTTCCTGTAGGAGGGTGCTGAGAGGAGCTACCTTATAAAATCTTCATTTTTCTTTATTATACTGAAAGTTTTAAAGCAAGGGGGGATTCACTTCACTAGGAACAGAATGAAAGGCAAGGTATTTTTATCTTGGCAGCCTCTTATTTAAATAAGTGCATAACTACTAGGACGCAGTGGCTCAGTGGCTAAGATGCTGAGCTTGTTGATCAGAAAGGTCGGCAATTCGAATCCCTAGCGCTGCGTAATAGAGTGGCCTCCCGTTACTTGTCCCAGCTTCTGCCAACCTAGCAGTTTGAAAGCATGTAAAAATGCATGTTGAAAAATAGGAAGCACCTTTGGTAACAGTGTACCATGCACCTTTGCCATTTAATCATGCTGGCCACATGACCATGGAGACGTCTTCGGACAGCACTGGCTCTTTGGTTTTAAAATGAAGATGAGCACTGCCCCCTAGAGTCAGGAATAACTAGCACATATGTGCAAGGAGAACCTTTACCTTTACCTTATAACTACTATGAGAGCTGGTTTGGTGTAGGGATTAAGGCATAAATTTATAAACTAGTTATAATCATTGTCAGTCATTGAGTCGTGTCTGACCCTTAGCCACTCTATGGATCAGTGCTCTCAATGCCGCTCTGTATGCTTCCTTCAGATACACATGGTTATCTCAGTGTCATCTTTTATAGTATCCAGACAGTGGATCCTAGGGCGCCTCCTTCTTTTTCCCATGATCACTCCCAGCATAATTGACTTTTTGAGTGAATCAGTTCACATGACATGGCTAAAGTATGACAGCCTCTGTTTGGCAATCTTGGCTTCAACTGATATTTTTGGTGATATTCGATCTTGGACTTCTTTGTTAGAAACCATGAATTCTAGTCTGCCTTGGGCACAGCGACAGCTGGATGACTTTAGGTCGGTCACTTTTTCTCAGTCATAGGAAGAAGGCAATGGCAAACCACTTCTGAAAAACCTTATTAGAGATTGTCTAAGTAGTCTCCAAGAACTGGGCATGATTTGGGGCATGGATAGGAAAATAAACCTACTCACACTACCCAATGACTTTATCTGAAATTATTCTCTTTCCAGTATTATATGGCTGACATATATGTCTCTGAAATGAACTGTTCCCAAGCCTTTAATGAGAAAAAGAAAGCATCATTTTCCCAACAAATTTAGCTGTAAAAAAAACCTGTACTATAAAAGCACCTTCATTCATTAATTCCTTGATCTTCTTACACACAGCATCTCTAAATTAAATAAATACCAGCTGTGTTTTGTTTAGTATGGATATGTATGCATTGCACTGTAACCTTCATCGGTTGATCTGCAACAACTGTGTGACAAGCAATGTTTAAGTATGCAAAAGATGCTTTGTATGCTCTCTGGGGAGTAAGATTCTGCTATATTTTCAGTCTCCATTGACTCAAAAGAGTAAAGAACATGTCAGATGAAGGGAAGAATGTAATGTGTATCATTTTACATCCACACAGAAAATTTATAGAAGCTTTTGGTAAAAACAAAAGAGAAAAGGGTTGTTTTTCAAGTAGGACATTTATTTTGAGTAAAAGATTGAATCATATGCATATGAATTTCTTCCAGAGTGGAAGCTATCATCATCTCTTATTATCTTTTCATTCAAAAACAAAGCCGTTTCCCTAGATTTATAAAACAACATCTTATATGATTACAAACATTTGCAATGGTATTTTGAACCATTCTGACTTCAGAATGATTGCTAACAATCCTAAAATAACAGAGAAGACAAGCAATTAAGCACCCCTCCCATATATTACTTGCCTTGGCATGAGGACAGCTCTTCATCAAAAATATCCTGTGACATGTGATCCCTCTTTTCATTATATGCAATAACACTGCAAAAGATAAAACATGCCCTCTCACCTCTGGTTTGCACTCTTCATGTACATTCCATCTTGGGCTGCTAAACTGCCTGTTTCCTTTCAGAAAGATTTTTTTTTTTACAATAAAAGTATCTCCCACTCTTTTTTGCATCTAGTGAAATGTTGGTTTCTAGGCTATGTGAGAAGGAAAATAGGGAGAATTGGTTTGGTGGAAAAAACTGATTTTGTGCTCCAGAATTCTGTTGCTTTAATCACTTGGTTTAAAAAAAAAAGTTGAGACTTGTCCTAGTTCTCTCTTCCTTTGTGACCAGTATGAACACTTGGAGGCAGCACAAATCATCATTTGTCAGCAAGCAAGAGAAAAAATGCTATGCAGCAAAACTTTAGGTCCATCAGATGTCTCTTCAGATCCATCCAGAATATGAAAACATAGACATTACATAAAAATCACATGCCAATATGCACAATCTCATGATTTAAATGAAGCTCTGGTTTAGCAAGGGGGAAAAAATGTGCCAGGTATATTCACTACTAGTAGAATGTTTTAAGGGGAGAATCATAAAAGAAGAAAAAAACAGTGTGACCTTCTTGGTAGACATTCATTTGGCCTATTTTCAGATAGAAAAAAATTAATACCCACGCTGGTTAATGAACTGGTATTGCAATAAGTTTTGAGTTGCCAATGGTTAGATGAAGGCAATGAGTCACTGGCTCCTTGTTCCCTGATACAATAGCCAAAAGCTTTCGTTAGGCATGACAGAACGTAGTAGGCAACATGTGGAGGTACTTCATATTTCAGGGCCATGCTAAATATTCCAGGAAGAAGTAAAAGAACTAATTAGTAGTTAATGTTTTGCTGGATTGGCCACCTAGAATTTTTGGGCTGTGGGTATTGAATAGAGGCAAAGCCTCCCACTGATGTCATGAATACATTGCTTGCCTTTTCTTGCAGCAGTACATTAAATGTCTTCCAAATTGTACAACTTTGTCAAATACTCTGATTTAGCCTGCAGAAACATGCGCTGAAGGTGGCCAGATTGAAATGCCATTGGTAGTATCAACATGCTTCTAGGTTGGCCCCTTTAGTGCAGACAATCCAGCACTGGTTGCCTAAGCCAACCAGCATTGAAAATCTCTAGTACATGGCATGAGTTTGCTGATGGTCTTCCAACCAGGCACATCAACAAATTAGCACCTCCAAATTGTCTTATACAATAAGTCAACTAAAAGGTAATGTTTTAGTCACTTTGCCATAGCACTCAATTTAGCTGTCTTGTTTCTGGCTTTGCATAACGTATGTGAGTGAATCTATGATTTTTTAAAAATACTGTTACTTATGATAAATCTGAAAACTGTATATTTTTGGCTGCAATGAAAACAAACAGCATGGGAAAAGCAACTAAAGTAGCAGAAAACTTGATTGCCATACAAGCAGGAAATCCAATGGTGGACATGTCTATTCAGAAGCAGAAGAGAAAGTCTGTTGTGATCATGACTACATATTTTGATTAGTTAAAGTGAGAGCTAAATGTAACCCACTTAGTCTGAAATCAGTCCTTGTGACTGCTATTTTACGGTTGTGTGGAATTTTATAAAAATGCATATTATAAAACACTCTCCAATTCTGTTGGAATTAGGGAGTGGCCCTAAAATTAATTCAGTAAGAGATATTATCAAATAACTAATAGTTCAAAAACTCAATTTATTCTCTCCAGTTTCTTTTAATAGTAAGTAGCCTTTGTTCATCCATACTCAATCTCAGCCATATCAAACCTCAGTTGTGCTCAGAAATGCTGTAAAATGTCATTGTTTTGAATGTTCTAGGTCAGGGGTGGGCAAACTTTGCAACTTTAAGTCTGAAGGACTTCAGCTCCCAGACTTCTCCAGCCAGTTTGCTGGCTGGAGAATTC